>JAQIXP010000246.1:0-30537 GCA_034700285.1 Proteroiulus fuscus | reverse complement strand
AAAAAAAATTGTAGGAATCTGTGATGGTGTGGTGAACTTTTTTGAAAAAATTGGGTGATTTTACGTGGAATGACCCTTTGTCTTATTGGTCTGAGGATTAAAATAATATCGATGAACTCAACTTAAGCAGGGTATACTTATATAATGCACATGCTAACTAATATTTATGCTTTTATCCTTCGTTTCTGTTATACAACATTATGCAAATGTGAGTTGGACTATGACTACATTACTCCCTAATTTGTGCATGGACAGCTTAGAACTTAATACAGCTTTAATGTATGCAAATTACATAGGTGATTATTTAGTTAAATTGAATTAAAGGAGAATCGTTAGAGCATGACTGGGTACAGGTTTTATTCAATTGGGCTGTTTGCTGAAACCCATTTGAATATTGTTATGCTGTTGTTTCTCAAAATGCACTGCTAACATTTTCTATTCGGTCATACATTTTATAAATAACTGTATAAGAATAATTCAGAAGATAATATACTTTAGCTTATTTAGTAATTCGTTAATCCTGGAGCAAGTACTACAGTCCTGCTCTTTCAAAATACCAATTTTTTTTGTTTATTATGCTAGTTGCAGAAATTCCTTCAATAGAAATAGGGCAATGACCAGTGGCTGACCTATATTATGTATTTCAAATCCATCCCTTCCATAAAAGTGGCTAGATCCATTGAAATATCGTTGCCAACATTTTGTACATGTACAACATAATTAAAGGCATTTGAGGAAGTTAATAGATGCTGTATGCCAGTATTCCTTTCCTTCTCTATAATGCTCACGTTGGACTAAATTCCTGTTTTGGATTTTATCTCCCTTTCAATCCTTTTCATCACCAGGGGTTTCATACTGTCATTTGGTTGGCAAAACTGCCCAATCCATTTGTTGACAAGTCCAGTTAAATGACCATTATTTTGCCTTATCGTAAACATTACATAACAGTGTTCCCAATCACTTAATTGACAGCCTTTTTCGTGATTTGAAGCCCCATAAATAGAGCATGATGCAGATGCAGCCAGAAATTTGATTTGCCATTACTTATACAATGTTCTATAATTTTTATTCACCAATTAACATCCTGTTTACATTGAATGGTTATCTTTTCAACATTCATTGACATAATTTTATGAACAAGGCTATCTTTCCACAGTGGCGGATTTAACAGTCAGCAAAGTCAGCATTTGCTGACGGCACCCCCAGCTAAAGCCTATATTGGGGGCACCCCAATTGATAGTGCTGACATTTTTTTTATAAATTTAATGCATTGGTTTGTTGACCACTCCTTTTGGCTTAAATCCGCCACTGTCTTTCCATAAATAAAAATTTCACCATAAAATGGAAAACGGCTTGGAATCTGCTCTCCGATATTGATAAGTTTTATAATTTCTTGTCAACCAGGATAGCTTTAGGAATGGTCAAAATACATACCGGTACTACACCAGTGGAATCGGTTATCATGGTGCACACTATATCTAATTTGCCATTTTTATATGCTCTATGGGAAAAGAAGAGTTTTGCTCATGTTGAAAGTTTATATGAATTACTTGAACATACAGGATGTTCGTGAAAGATTGATCAATATAAATATTTAAGACATTCAAATGGTGAGTAGACCTCGTGCATCATGCATGACTGCAGCATCTGCTTTTGCATTTCATTTGAAGTCCTCTTCTATAGCCACTCAATCTCATAATTATTCAATTTGATTCGGGTTGGAGATATATTCACAGGAGAAAATTCTCCCATATGTCAATGGAGAGGCATTCCTTATGGGTCTTTTGCAGGTACATAGTTAGAATTTGCATCATTGGATGCGCTCAATGTTGGCATACAGACCAGAATTGCTCATCCACTTGGAATTGAACTATAAAACGACGTGACTGGTTTTGTCATGTGAAAATACCTTCAAGCCAAAGTCTTAGTCCTTGCTTTTCCCTAATGGGAAAGAGTTGGAGAAAGGGAAAGTGATGTCCATGACTATATAGAAAAACATATAACCAAACTGGTGATTCAGTTTGGATTTCTCATCATCATTATATGGGGCATCATGGAACTGGAGTACATCAGCAATCCTTTAAGGCCTTCAAAATGCACAAGGAGCTCTCAAAAAATATATGCCTAACGCTATAATGGTCAGACACTGTTGAAAATATAAATAACTGATATTCATTGAATGTTAGAACAGGTTGCACATGGTTAGATGAATTTAAAAAGAAGATTCAGGTAAAGAACACGTATTATTTAAACTCCATAAAATCTTTTGAATTTGAATTAAGTTATAAAAATTCGTAAATAAAGGACATTTTTGGGTAGGGTTTTTTTTAAATAACTGTACAGGAATTGTTCCATCGTCGTCCCTGTGGCTTGCCATTTTTTAGATAATATAAAATTTTTAGTGTTCCTTGAAAACTACAAATTGGACTTAGTTTGGAGGGTATGATTCCCCAAATAGGAAATCATGGAAGTTCTAGTGTAATAATCTTTCAAAACGAAACATGGTCCAGTCAATTTGTATGATTCAGGTGCCATAATATCAGCACCATAGTTTTAATTTGCCTGTGTTTTCTCCAAAATGCTTTATTTGCCTAGTTTTTGAAAATATTCTTTTAGCAGATTCAAATTCATTTTCCGTTCAATCTATAAAGTCCATTGCTTTATTATTTCGTAAATGGATTACACGTTATTTCTTTTGTATGTAATTTTTCTTGATAAATGATGTTAAAAGGGTGAAAATGACAAAAGGAATCCCTCTTAGTTAATCTGAGGAATTATAATGCTGAGAATTATCATTTGCTATGCTTTTCTTCAAAATCCTGAAGAGTATCCAATTATTAATCAAGTATGCCTGAATGCTACTTGCCTGATGTGCCTATTTTTGTGCATTGCCTTTTATTCTTATACTTGAAATTTTGCAGTTGGAAATTAATTTCGTTAAGTAATTAGTTGATGTTTGGTTTGCTTGTTTTGAGATTCACGGTCTAAGCTTTATCCTAGTAGTAAAAATGTCATATTAGGTACCTGGAACCTGCATTAAAATCCTAGAAATGAGGTGTTTACATTATGCTGAACTCAATCCTTATAAGCTTCGCCTTAAACAAGTTGTTTGTAAGTAGCCTGAAGCTTAAATCCATTATAGATATTTATCTAACTACTCGTATAGATTTCGTCTTCATGTCAATCACTTTTGTAGATAAATATGCTTATAGTTTAGAGCTTAGAAAGATCTCGTTTAAAAACCTATATCCATTATTTATCACGTTTCAAGCATCTATCAGAGAGCTTTACATCAATATGATTTTGGTTCCGGATTTGGTTGGGTTTGCCTCCTTTATTTCCTTTTAAACTTTCTTACATTGCATGTATCAGATTATTCTGCTTTGAAATACTGCCAAGAAAAGATCTTTGTGTATAATTCTTAAATGCGTCTTTACCTGTGTTGGCAAACATTCAAAATTTTAGAAATCAATTTACTCATTGTACAGGCATATTTTTGACATAGACCCCCATGCTTATTCTAAATTGTGAAATTACAATCGATTGGTCTATTTAGCTTTTTGATATTTAAGGTTTCTTTTATCTGGAAGCTGCTTGCAGCGGGGATGCATTTTTTCAGTAGGGCCTACATGTCCATTCAATGAATTACTCAATTGTATTTTAGCTTAAAAGCTATATAAGTTTTGAGTCAATTTCCTTAATAGGGGACAGGCTTTTAAAATAATGAATTTTTTGAATTCATTTTTTTATTTCTGGTGCTACCGTATTTATTGTTTTAAAGAAATTTTATTTCAGTTTCAATATATAGAAAGCTTTAGATGTTTTTTTTGTCTTTGAAAAACAGCAGGTGTTACTAAACAAATTTTTTTTTATCATTGATTACGATTGGAATGACTTCAAAGTTATAGTGTTTCATCTTTGAATTCAAAAAAATAACATTTTGAATGGGCTAAAGCAAATGCATGCACATGCATGCACTTATTTTTTTAAATTGCTTCATGCAGATTCAGTGTGAATTTGCATTATCTAGCATTACTTAGGCCTACTGGAGCACTTCTTCTCAAAACTCTTCCACATTTTAAAATAAGTTATTTCTGAGATTGGAGTTCACTTTAAACATTTTTATCGTTAAATTTTAAAAGTTAAAAGGAATTCCTGTTATATCATAACAGTATATTTGGTATCCGAAATATTAAGGATTTTAAGGGAATAAAATTATTTTTAACATATATGTTCCTTTCATTTAGCAATGTTTTCTATAACGAAAAGTCCAAGTAACTTTCCCTACTTGTTCTAATTAGCATTTCATTGAATCATGTCTGTGGACATGAACATTGAATTTGGCATTTAATTAACTCCTAATTATGATTCTATAATAATAATAGCACTATTTACTACCCATGCTGTGTGCATCTAATTACCAATGATGAAAAAGGAAATTAAACAACACATTTTTAAATTTTTCTACAACTTTTGCATAAAAAATTGGCATAGCAAAAGCTTTTGATTAAAGCTGTCTTCCAAATTCCATTGATGGAAGGCTATCAAAAACTGTAACATATAATGTAGTGGGCAAGTATTTAATGCCCATGAATCCAAATTTATGACAACCTTATAACATCAATCTCTGTCATATTCACAGTTGGGTAACAACGTTACATTAACAAGCAGAGACAATGATGAATTCTGCTGAATATGATGTATAATCTCAATCTACATGTATGATAGTCTGATTCCTATGTGGGCATTGTTTGATATCATTAACACTGCATGCTAGCTTGAATCTATTTTACACACCCTTTGTAATCATTCAGACAATCTTATCATTTAATCAATTTAATAAATACTGAAAGTATCTATTACAGTTTTGTGTAGGCAAATGCATGGTTCTATCAATAACAATTGGTGAAACACCATAATTTAATGTGTCATTTCTCCTGAAAAAAATAATGGCATGGTCTTCCATAACTAGTTGCTGAAAAGAACATGTTTTAATATGGAATTATGCTATCATGAATTTAAAATATATTGAATTGATTGCTAAACTTAGTAATTGATTAATCTGAAGTAGAAATTTATTAAAAGAATGATGTCACTCTATCTAAAGTGCATTAGATTTACCTAATTAGGATAGATCAACATATTCAGAATTCAAAAATTTACTTTTTATAACTATACAGTAAGTCCCTACAAACATTAATAAGGAAAGGAAATGGAAAGGGGTGAGGGACATGAATATAGGGTCTTAAAGGGTCAAATTATATGTGAGAGACCTCAACAAATTGACTCTGAATAGGTCCAAATCAACCATTTACTGGATTTTTAGGGATCCTTGGTTGAGTAGGCTACAGTGCATCGGTTTAGGGTTTAGTTCGGGTGTTACCCAGCATAGGGGACCCATGAACAAGGACTTATAGATTTAAAAAAACCACACTCCATTCGCACTATTTTCAGGTAATACTTAAGTACTAACTATTTTACTGTTAACTCGTCACCCCACATCTATTGCTAAATGCAAAAGTAAAAAAACTAGAAATTTTATTTTTACGGTTCATATAATCACTTGCCTTATGTGCATGAGTAGTAGGTATTCTCATTCAGGACAAGTATACTCACACTTTTAACTAACATGGATTCTTATAAAAATGCTATTAAATGTTTCCTCATGTAATTAAACACTGCATTCCCTTCCAAAAGGTATAATTAAATTGTTAGAAATTCAATTTAATGATGATAGTTAAGTTTATAGTGTCTTAGGAGCAATTTTCATTGCAGGAATTATTTCTTACCTTATTAGGTATTTATGCTGACTGAAGGAAAACTACTTTGAATTGAATTGAAGTTCTTAAGAGGAATATCTCCTTATGTTTCCCCCAATTATTTATTTTATTTAGTATAACCAATTGGTTAATGTGGCCTGAATCTAGGGAAAGGTTATTGTTCTATTTGTGATTACTCTATTGGAGGAGGAGTGAATATATAGTTGAGAACTCATGGTGCTCAATCTGTTCAATAGATGAGCCAACCTTGCCCATTAAATATTGACATTTGACATGGACAATGGCTGTCGTGTGAGTACTTGACCCATCACTAAAATTCATTGATTTGGAGCTCAGTGATTCATGGTCAAAATTTTCTGTTACCTTCAGGGGGTCCTTGATGGGCTTTGAGCAATTTTCTTAAGGATGCAATTTGGTAAGGGGTATAATTCACAGTAATCATGTATCCGAGGTTCAGTCATTTGAGTATATCGATAAACTAAAAGCCATCCTACGTGTATTAATCAATGGAAAGCCAATATAATTTTTCAAAAGCGTTTTTTTCTAAAAGTCTTAATATCTGCAATGGAATATACATCAACCTACTAAATATGATTTGTTTTTTTTATTGGTTAGCCTTGATAAAAAACCTAATGATTGTTCATATTGAAAGCAAATATAAATATTGATCGATGCATTGGCTATAACCTTTTCTATAAAATTTTTGATTACTCTAGTGCTATTATAGATCTCGTAGTGAGTGTCAACAACAGAAGATGCAATCAATGTTCTTCCAATATTTCATACAATATCATCAAGCAAATGTGTTATATGAGTTTGGAACACAAAAGAAGTGGAGCTTTTTTTTTTTACTCTTTCTCTCTTTCTTTTTCTCTGTCCTCGTCTTTGAATATTTACTTTAGGGATCTTCAATTTTACGCTTCATGAAAGCATTTGGCTGTAGGTATAATATATTATTCACTTTACAAAACCCCACAACCCGGTTTTGGAATTTAACGTGAGAAATTTATCTTACATGCAAGATAAACACGTTGCTGTATATTGCAAGATATTGGAAAAAGAAATTTCCTAGAAAAGTAATAAACCGCTGACAATTTTGTAGTGCAGTGTATTACCTAGTTATGAAAATTCTGATGAAATTTATAATATTAATTTGTTACAATTTTTACAAGAAGTTGATCTGCTAAAAGTACTCTTGATTGAGCATTGCCATAATACCTGTTAGTGGTGCACAATTTTCCAATTGGCACCATCTGTTAGTTACTCTTCAATCTGACTATAAAATGTACTGCATTCTAGTAACTGACAGGCTGTGCTATTATATAACAAAATATTTACACATTTGCTCACTAAATGCCCCACTAGTGTTCAATATTAAAATTTGTGATCTACAACTCACATAAATTTTATTTGCTAAATACAGGGCTATTTACTTCACCATACATTCATGAAAACACGTTTTCATTTATATTTTGCAGTGTTGTTTTTATTATCCTTGTAGTATAAAGACTTATTTTCTAATATAAGAAGTTTTACAAAACATGTAGTACTATTTATAAGTACTGATTGTTAATGCATTTTGATACAATAATTGCTTATGTATTGAGCTGCTAAATATTTCACCCAAATTTGAACAGCTAATGGCTACAACAAACTTAAAAAAGATACTTAAATTTTGATTTTTAACTGAAACATTTAACACAAGAAAGCAAGTGCAACATTCTTTATATTTAAACACTTTGGAGTCAGTCAAAATATAGTCTTAAAGTAGAAAATAATATAACGGTATCTATAAAGTTTTATGATATCTCGATGTCACAGACTTAGGTCTGCTTGCACTGAATGAATGATCAATGATGTGCACGCAGTGAAGCTATATGTATTGACTGATATAGAGACTGCTAATAATAAACTAATCTAAAATCTGAGTAGTAAAACTCATATCTAATATACCTTAATATACAATAATAATGTGTGCTGTTGGATTAGTGAATCAAATGAAGAGAAAAAGGCAGACAGTCATAAAATATGTATTTATTGAGGATCATTTTGAGACCATTTCACATGGTTCATAGTCTAACTTTTAAAAAAAGTAAAAGGAAATGAGATAGTCCTATCATAATTATAGCACAATGTGCAAGCCTATCATTTCTAGCAAGTTTTTTTTAGTTAATTTTAGTTTTTTAGAGTTGATTTCGTCTAAATTCTGCATGCTAAGGCATCATGATTAAAGGTTGATTCTTTATAAATGATACATTTTCTAAAAAAGAGAAAGCATTAAATATACCTGTTGGTAAAGCACTTGAAATGCACGCTTGTTTCTTTTTATTTGAAAAGTAATTTTCTTATATGATCATGTTGCATTTCACATTAATACTAAGATCCAGGCAACAAAGTCATTGATTTTGCTTTCGTGAATTGGGAATTAAAGTGTTGATTAGTCTTAATGGCAGTATTTCTGTCTGTGTGTATATATAATTATTATAAACTAGACCTTTCACACATGAAATCTAAGCATATAAATAGTAAATTGTTTTTTCTACCAAAAATTGTGCTATTAATTGTGTGTAGGTATTCTTTTTACATACAAATTAAACCATTGTAGAATAATATATGTATTGCACCATTTCATTCTCGAAAATGGTTTGTCAGTAGATTCCCCAACGAGAAATAAAAATGTAACTATTTTGCATTTCTAGGCAGTGGCAATGTATTTGTTTGCCAGTATAATTTACTGCAGAAACAATGCTTTTAGGTTTTAAATTCCTTTTAAAAAGTATTAATCACTACACTGACAATAGGAGAGAAGAGGAATGCATAGAAACTAGTTACTTGCAAACAAAAGCATCCAATCTTTTGAAAGGAGTGTCAAGAAATTCTCATTACAAATTCGAAATGATTACAAAAGCTAAGGTTCTGGGTTATATTTACATAATAGAAATTTGAAAAATAAAACTGTAAGCTTTTCGTTATTCACATAATAGAACTCTAAAATAAGTTGACAAAACGAAAGTTAACAATTGGTGATCCTTGCAAACATATAGATTTCTCGAGGAATAAGAGAAATGCCTGCTTTTTAAAGCAACATTTTGATATAGTTTCTATTATATGGCTTCTACAAGCAAAATACAATGAAATGCAATGCTTTTAAAATTTAATAAAATGAATAGTGTTCTACTTTGCTACAAAGCTCTAAATTGATTGCAATTTTGAAATGTATGTGCCTATACTCTTCTCTTTTGTTGATGTAGAACAATGGGTAGGAAAACATTTTCCCAAAGCTTTCCTTATGATTAGTTTTGATTTGTAATGTTTAATGCTAGGCTAGCATGCACCATAATTTCAGCTTCACTGGTCAGTCTTGACTGAACCAGTCTGATCAATATTTGGTGGTTGGTAATGTCAAGTGCCAAGACATAAGTACTGAAAATATTTGATTTTTTATATATTTTATAAAAAATCTAAATTTTATATATTTTTTATATATTTTTATATATACAATATTTGAAAATATTGTAAACTTTTAATTTATAACTAGATTAAATCAATTAACTAATTTTATATAGTTTTGGTCTGTTTATGCAGCTAAACTATGCATATATATTATTATAGTTTTCAATTTCTATTTAGCTAACCTTTATTATATAAGTTGAACTTTAATGATTGTAAGTAAAAATTTTTAATCTTATATCTGCATAGAAATTGCATAGATTTATCTATAGACTTCCCTTTTATTATCTGCTCGTCATTCTAGAAAAATCTGCATACATGAAAATAGCTACGGTGAATATACAATTAGTGAAAATTACACCTCATATTATACATTGCTTGTTGACGTTATTGAACATGATTCTGTCTATATTTATGAAAAAGTAATATTTATGGTGCCACTATCTTAATTGGTGGTTCGTTAAATTACATTAGAAATTAATCAGCTGCACTGACGTTAAATTAACTCATGATTGAAAACCAAAGAGGTGCAGATTTGTTTACAGAAAAATTGCCTTGGAAAGCGAGTTTTCATAGTGTCTAATTGCTATAGTATTAATAAAGAATAAGTTCTATAGTTTCAATTTCAAGCTACATTTTTTAGACCTGAGTAATTTTAAAACAACATGCATGTTTTCAATTTTGTCAAATACTTGCTTTTGAATGGTTTTTTGTGTGTGGAAAGGCTTTTTTGCACAAGTAATTGCTATTTTAATTCAGTTTATGAATAGCAAGCCTTATAGACATTTAAAAGCAATATATTTTATTAAAACCTACTATTTGGCAAATTGATTTGATTTTTTTTACATCTTTCTAGCTATTTAGCAAACCCCTATAGTCAAAATACATGTATAAATCGACATAGTAAGAGCAAAACAATTATACCTTATAATTTATACCCATTATTTTTTCAAGGCTGGCTATTCATTATAATTATATAGTTCTCAAATAGTAATGCTAGTTTGTGCATGCAAAAGCTCACTTAAAAGGGCTGTCTTAGATCAGAATATAAAAGGTTGTCTAGGCCTCGTAAGATCCATAAGTCTGCATGAGCAGTTGGATATTATTTATTCCACAGCTAAGGAAATCAATATTTCTGCACTGAATTTGATACCCCATAATTGCCATGTGGTCTCCTGAGCCTATTTGTTGCTTTATTCAGTCTATGAATAAAAGCATAATTAAATATCAAAGCATAAGTAAATACACAAATGTGTAAGCATAAAAAAGCTTTTCCTTCAGGTAACAAGAAAACAGCAAGGCCATTAAATGTTTCCTGCAAATACATTGGACCATTGGGCACAATTTAAAAGTTTTGGGTGTAGGCCTGTATATGCATGGGTATCCTGCCTGCAAGCAGTGGATTTATTTTACTCTTGTAAATATATACTGCTAAAGTGTTATCTATAAGAACACTATGGGTGGATTGCTGGAGTCTGGAATATATTTAAGCTGGGAATAAACTTCGAAATTGCATGTAATTTCAGAGTTTATTCCCAGCTTAAATCACTATTCCAGACTTCAGCAATCCATCCAATATGTCATTAAAGTTAGGATTTATGAATTTAGATAATCAGCTCAGTTTAGATGGCTCTCGCATACATAATTTGTTTCTTTAAAGGGATAGTCCAACTTTGAAAGAAGATGGTTGTAGGAAGCATGAAAACTTAAGAAAAGGCATGGGAATTTCAATTTTATTTGAGCCTACCTATCATTAAATAAAATGGTCTGAATACATGGATTTGGTTGAAAATGTTAAGCCCAAATAGGCGCTATTTACTTACAATATGTAGCGCCCTTTATTGGATAAAAGGCATCAGTTTTCATGGAACACGTATACATGCATTGTCCTAGAGGGCGTCAACAACTTTCAGTGTCAGCTGAAATCTATCTCCGTTGCACTTATTGTCGCAGCCATTCATATCTATAGTAAGTGTGCACAATTTAAATGTTACTTGCTACAAGGTGGGACTTTCCCTTTAATAAATCCTTTCATAAAAATGTGCGTATGCTCATACATATTTATTGTTAATTTTATATAAGTAAGATGGATATAAATTTAGTCTTATATTTTGAAGCGCTGTTTCTCTTTTACATTTTTACTAAAAAAGGGTTGTTGCCAAAGTAATATTTCCAATTACTTTTTGTTTCAATTTTCATTTCTTCCTCTCGTTTTTCATTTCGCTGAACAGGCTTTGTAGTATAAAATATAGTATATGCGTAATATATGTATTTCATTTCGTTCTTATTTATGGTTTGTAATGTAATGGCATACATGCGTCATGCCCTTAAGGTGTGGAAATGTAGAAATTTTTTTGAATAAATGAAAATCTCATAGATTTCCATGTTTATCGTCAGGCCTATATTGTCCTGCTCCATTTCTATATTTTTTGTTCCTGGAAAAAAAAACGAATCACAAGTTTTATTTCCTTGGCAAACACTCATAAAACCTTAAGTTAAAATCCATGAATACATATATATGCTCAAGATCAAAACAATGCCATACATATATGCCATTCCTTTTAGGCCTAAGGCTTGAAAAGAAGCTTTGTCATTCTCTTATCCTTTTAATAACAAAAGTTGGTTGTATAGCCTCTAATTTTGTATAGCAATCCTATTTAAATATTTCATGAGAAGGAACGTATATATACTATATATATATACTATATATATATATCTATATATGATCTTCTATAAAAAGTTCAATTAATCAAATATTTATATTTTAATTTACTATAAATGCTTCTATTGCGGTGCATGATAATGATTCGATGAACGAACTTTTCCTCTTGTGCTTTTTTTAAATTTAAACACACATATATACATAGACAATGCTTTTTTGGTGTATACTAAGCTGTGTATACACATAAAATAGATAACTTTTTTTATGCTAATTTATGGGAGATATTTTATTTTAGAGAAAAATGGCAATATTGAACCATGAGCACTTATTCTCTGTTTTTTATATTCCAGGAAAAAACATGGTAAATATAGGTAGGGCAGATATACTATGCTACTTATCCTCTAAACAGAATGTGTAAACGCAATTCTTGTGTAATCAGCTGTACTAAATATTTTTAGGCCTGCAATTTAAGCTGTTAATTGCAATCTGGTATGATATTTTGTTTGACTAAAAATGTTTAATCAATCATATAGTTTTTAATTAATATATATATAGCTGTATACTTCAGCTAACCTGTGGAACAGTGTAAATGAAAGATATGTGGAAGTCAGAAAATTTATAAAAATGAGGATCAATTTTTATTATTCATAATATTTCATGTATAAACGGAATCATATAAAAGAAATACATTATATATTGTTTGCTCATAAAAAGTTATATTATTTACAAGTTAGTAGAAAAAAAAAGAACATAATGCTTGTTATTTAAAAGGAACTTAAGGTCGTAGGAACTTGGTTAGTTTTAGTAGACAAATCATGTCCAATTAACATTTAAATTCCCATAACCTTCATCATTTCTCTGTTGTTATTTTAAACTTGTGACTGCCACAAAGCTATAACATTTGATTGGAACATTGCTAGAAACTTGTCACATTAAAGTACTGAATAAAAAGGGCCTAAATTTAGATGTCGGTCCACTTTTAACAAGAATATGTTCACACTGCACTAATTCTATTGATCTTATCTTTAGCCAGATGCATCATTGTGTAATAAATATTAGACATTTATCGATGCAACTAGATTCCCTTTATTTTTGCTAAACCAAATGTAGGCCATGTGTTAATAACTACACAGTCTTTTCAAAGGAAAGTCTATTAAATTAAGTGCTTCTGTATGTGCTCGTAAGATATTTTAAATGGGAAAATCGTCCAAAACAACCTGTATTGAGCAGCTGTGCATAATTTGTTAATACTGTGGCACTATATATATAATTTGAGTGTATATATTGTAGAAGGCAATTGTTTGCAGTTTAAGCTGGGAAATTTGCCAAGTAAAAAACTAATTTCCATTTAAAGGGTGGCAAAGCCAGTAAGAAAAACATTTTCAGACTGACTAGAAACATTGAAACATCATTAGTGCACTTAAAAAAGTTCTGATATGGATATTTTTTTCTAGTCTTTCTCGTGTAAATGTGCATAGATACTCGTATATACTGATGTAGTTAACCTCTTGGGTGTCTTTTTTAATACTCGTCACTCGGATGCTATGGTAATTACCATTTTCTTCACTCCTTTGGCTCATTATAGCCTATTGAGCTTATCTATACAATCTTCTTCTTTTTTAAGTATTCAAATGCTTAATTCGTATATTGCCAATTTTGTAAGCAAGCAAATTTTGATATAAAAAAACAGAAATTAAGGCCGCTTTCATAATGGCATTGCAGCACTTCTGTAAACATATTGACAAGTTATGATTATAGTTAATGAGTTTCGGAAGTTGCAACAAAATAAAAAAAATCTTTACTTGCAATTCAAGAATCCGATGATTATAATTCGGAAGTTGAATTATGGGTTTGTAAATTATGCATTTTTTATTTCTGAATTTCATTAGGCATTTGTAAATTTTGAATACTGAATGACATTAATGATTAATTGTCTATCTTTTTATAATGCATCTACTTATTTATTTTATTTATATTACCAAAATTCTACTTATAATTTTCTTCACTTTGCACAGAGCATCAAAGCCAATTCCAATAATTTTTGGAGCTGGACCTGCCACCTAGCGACAGATTAATTTTGATTGCTTGCAGTTGCCTTCCATTGTACTTATGTTGACTGTCTCTGTAGGAAGCTTCAATAGACGGCAACTGTAAACGATGAAAATAAAACTGGCACTAGGTGGAGGACCAATGCTTCAAAAATCATTGAAATGCAAAATTTAATGTTTTAAATTCCTTATCTTCTGTTTCAAATAAATTGTAGACTTCAGCTAGGCCATAAATTATTTATATATTAATTAACTATTTTGTTTTTACAAATTAAACGAGTTTAGAATTTTCAAATGCTATAATACGCTCGTATATACCTTGCATGCCTTGATTGGCAATAAATTAACTGAAATTTGCTTTAAAAATATTGATAACTTTGAATTTGTTTCATGCTATCATTTATTCTGTTTTAATTAGCTTGCTTTAAATCATGTTTCTTCTGCTTTCGGATGTTTACTTTCGGCTCATTAAGTTTAAATGAATTTTATTTTATTTAATGGAATTTTGCAGTAGAAAAGAGTGGAATTACATTCTATGCAGTTTAAAACCATTAGTTTCCTCTTTGTATTGCATTTAAAATGCATTTGTGTTTTTCTTTAAACTAGGGATTAATTTCAGAATTGGGGGTATGTTTATTGCAACATGACTGCTATGTGTTGTGTCCTTGTCAGAATTAATTCTGATATATGAATGCCTTTTTTAATCTCTTAACATATTTATTAATAATTATTTTGTAATGCAAACCATTGAAATTGATTATTAAACTTTATAGAAAAGAGAATATGGTTGATAATTTCATCTTTTCCAAAATTGTGTTTTGCATGCACTTGCAATGCATTACCCAATAATGAGACACTTGCTTTTAAAGCATCTGAATTTGCTCTATACACTAATGGCCATTCACCTTTATTTATATATGAAACTTGTCATAGATTTCGAATAATGTATGCATCTTAATCCTATAAGAAGCATTATTTATTCAAAATCTTAATAATCTAAGCCCTAAAAGTATAAAATTCAGAGCTCTTCTGCAGTTTTTCTGTTCCTCTGGAATCAAAATTATGTATATGTCTATTTCTTATAGCACATTAGAGGCAAGGTTCTTATTGAGATAGTATCATTGTCTGCCTGAATGTGCATGCATCGTGTAAATTGAGATTCTTTTAGTAAAACAAAACGTCAAAGCGAATTAAATGCTACATTATTTGAATAAATGGAAAATTTATATATTTGTTTGCAATTCTACTTGGAATTACAGCCTAATGGAATGAGGCGGTAATGGAACTAGGGGAAAAAGTTACTTAAAAGCACAGCTAGACTTGAATTATTTCATTTGTGAAAGAAATTGTAAAATACTTATAGTGGGACAAGTATGAGGATGGACTGAATAATCCACGATTATTAATAGACATTTTTAATGAATTGTTGAGGTGGTTTTGTTTTGTTATGGTGAATTTTACATTAACAAAATTACTATGGAGTATTTAAAATAAATTAACTACTAGCAATACATGCATGTGTTTGACTAAAATTGAGATAGTAGAATATTAAGTTATATCATAAACAAATATAGTTACCTTCTAGTATTATAGTACTACTGGAATTAAAAATTGGATACATTTTTTGATACTCCTTAGATTCCCATATATGTATATGGGAATCTAAGGAGTATATAGACATGCAGTAATTCTATTATGTATAGTTTATTGTTAGTTACCTCTTCATAAATTCCATTAAATTTACTGCTATCTGTAAGCTTGAAAAGCCACTCCATCTTGAACCAGGGGTCCAGATTTACAACTATGTATTGCTTTCCTGAGATTTTAACTCTTTGATTAAGTAAGAGAAAGTTTCACCCCAATTGAAACAAGATATTTTTAAAATGAGATAAAACTTGTGAATGACGTGAAAAGTGAACTGTTAATAGGACTTAACATTCTATAAATGTATATTTGGCAATAGCTTAATTGAAATGGTGGAAAATGATTTTCTTTGGAAATATCCATTTTTATTTTGCTAACTATTAACACCATGATCCAACCACTGATTAAATTAAGAACTATACAAAACAATTTTGTCTGTCATGTACTATCCCTTTTCAGCCAATTAATAATCTAATTATCTCTTTTGTTCAATAGAACACATGAATGTAAACTATATTACACATGTGACTACTATATACTAGACGCCATTCAGTTTCAAATTATTTTGTAAAATGGCGCCCCATCCACCCATTTGGAAATATGATTTCTGCATTATTTTAAGTCTGCTATGAGTATTAATTTAGCCTGCAGTGCCATTCTCAATTAGTGTTTATCTCTATTTTAATTATACGATCCTTAGTAAATTGCCGTAAATCAGTTTCAATTTAATGGTTTAATTGGTTGGTTTGGTTTGAAATGTTTTTTTTAATTTATTTTTTCATTTATTATATTAATCTAAAATTGTTTTCTAAAAGTATGTGCTAATTTGAAGCTTCTAAGTATGCATGTGGTCATATATACTCTTCTTTTAATTAAACTAATTCACACCTCAAGCATTTTTTTTTTACTATAGTTTAATGTTGTATTCTGACTTTGTTGAAATATAATGCAAAACTCCCCATTTTATGTTTTTTATTTTCCTTAACCACTTTGTTTAAATAGTAGTCCAATCTTAGTTTGACACTCATTTCCAGGCCATTTGCTGGAAAAAGTGTCTTATAGCACCACACATAAAACAAAGTGCTGCAGAATATATATATCAAAGCTCAAAGCCCTTAACTTTTTGCACAAAATTACCTCACACATGAAATTTTCACTAAAGTGAATCCGAAAGCTTTTTGCACAAAATAAATTTTTCTTATTTGTCCGAGCAATTGATCTTATAATCTTACTTGGAAATCGCTTTTTGTGATATAGTTGGTGATATTCTCAACTTTTGATTTTCTGGTTTGTAGCTGCATAGTCACTGCTAAACGTGGTCTCAGCATTTTAAAAAAGAAATTGTAATCAAGATTTATTCACACAGACAGCATTTAAATTAAAGTTTCAGATGCATATTGCCAGAACATACAAGATAGACTGTTGTGTAAACTGCATTCTATCGTAAACATTTACCATTGTAATGTTAATGATATGCTATCCATGCAGTATATTTATTGCTGCAGTATTTTTTTAAAACTAGGAATTGCTTCTTCAGTTAAAATTTATTTCATATACCCATTTCAAAAGGAGATAAGACTCGAAGTTGCATTTCTAAGGGGCTCTATATTCCTTACAGAGCTTATGTATACACAAATGTTGCAAACATGCAAACAATTGGCATTGTCCAAAAAACGCCAAAAAGTACTAAATGTACCAAAGCTCTAAATGCATGGACCAAAAGCATCAAAACATACACATGTATTGCTGATGTTGGTAATCAAAATATATATAATTTTTATTATTGGTCAGATTCAAATTGACCAATAAAATTATATATATTTTGATCAATTTGAATACTTCTACTCTCTGATTTGTCCATCAACTTATATAGTTAATCCCTGTTAATTGATATTTATTACTCTTGTTACTTCAGGCAATGCAATTTTTATTATTATTATATGTACTCTTATTATCGTTTGAACTACTAGGCCTAGTTCGTTTTTGAAGTAAGGCTATAGAATTAAAATTCTGCAATTAGAATACATAGAATTGCTGTTGTGATGTATTTTAAATTTTTTTTTACAATCGTAAATAATGCATTAGCAATTTGACTAATTTCTTGCTTCAGTTGCAAGAAATTCTATAAGCAAGACGTTAAATTATTATACATGTATTGTATACGATATATAGGGGCCTATATAATATTCCTATAGTTTTGCAAGCTTCTGCATTTGCAATCTAATGATGTGCAACACGATGTATATAATCATCCTGCAAAATTTATGGTTTGATGTTGCTAACATGGAAATACCATTCTTGTATACTCTGTTGACATACTCCATGTCCTGACTCTCATTTTGCCATACAATATTTTACAACACGCATGTGTCTACACTGGATACATGGTTGTGGCATTTGCACAATGTGTGTCATGTCTCAATACTATAATCTTCATAAAATAAAGTAGTTCGGCATACATATACGAAATCACAACTTCCTGAAAAGTCTTGGAATTTAAAGAAATGTAAAGTATTATAGCTGCCGCAATTAGTAGGCCTATATTTGGACATTACTATTATTCATAATTTTAACATGGCAGAAATTACAAATAGGTATTACAAATATATAAAAAATGAGTATAATGTTTGATGCACTTATGCAAACTATTAAAGTACATGGGGATTAAATGTTCAAAAACAAAAAAGGCATTTTTGAAAAGTTGGATTAACCCATTTCAAGTTTGTTTTATACAAAATTTGCAAGTTTAATGTATTAATTTTATTAAAATAATAAAGGATATCTTATCAGTGCAACCTTGTAAAGTTTTCTGGACACAATTTTCGATACTAAAATAATTAGTGAATGAATGAAAAATTGTACTGCATGCCTGCATGGAGTAGGCAAGTTTGACCAAAAATAGATGCTATAGAGGGCGAAACCTATATCTAAATGGGCTTTTGATATTTGCTGGGGTTTTTTTTAGAATGTTCTATAGCATTCAATTAACTTTTATGTTATAAAAAGTTGAACATTTTACACCATCCATGCCATTAACTCTTTGTAATATGCACCATGAGATTTATGAGAACTAATATTTTCATGTTTATTAACACCAGTGCCAAAGTTTAATTAAACCAGCATTTAATAATGCATGAAAAGTTAATTCAAAATGAATTCATTCCCAATTATGTCAGTTTAAAAGTGTTCAAATCTCTCCCAAATCTCTGTTTTGTGTCTAGACTATGTTTAGGCTTAAAATAATGTAAAACAACTGCAAAAGATAAAATTTCTATAATGAGCTTGCATTAATGTTGAGTATTGATTGGTTTGCCCTGTTTGTATTTTCTCATAATTATTATTAGTATATAGGCTAACAATGTTGCAAGTTCAGTGTTGAAAGAAGCAATATCCTCCTTTGACTTTTATTGTACATTCTCGCTAAAATCAAACTGTAGAAATCAATGCTATCTGTTAAATTCGCTAGTGTCAGTACAGTTCATTCAATTTTGAAGAAAAAAATATTAAAATTGGGGAATATTTTATTCTACCAAAACTCCTATCCAGTTTATGCATAATTTAATTAAATTGAGTAAGGATATAATTACCTGGTAAGGTTGACCTGGTGTAGAGGGAGAATGTGGCTGTGACTTCGCTTTTAATGGTACTGCTCTGGCATATGCCTTTAGGCTCGAAGGTGTGATAATTCTAGGTGTACATGAAAACAGTGATCAAGGTAGCCGGCCGACCAAGGAAATTGAACCCAGGTCTTTACTCGGTCACCAAGACTCAGTGTAAGAGCTGCATAATTATAAAGGATCACCAATAGACTTTATTATTGCATGTAGTTCACAGAACTGATTATATGGGGATGTACAGAGGTGTGACATAAAATAACTTCCACTTGGAAAACATTAAGCTGTGTTGTTGCATGACATCAATGCAACATAAGCATGGAATGCATGGAAGCAGGAATTTGTCCTGATTACATTCCAAGCAGCATTTTCGACATAATAGTGCAGCGAAATGTCATTTAATGAATTTATATGAAAGTCGATCATAAAAGGGAAAATTCAAATGGAGATCAGTATGACAATTAAATGTCGTACTGTACATATACGTTTAAATTATTGTTGTGGTCAGTCATTGCCAGTGACTAGTATTTGACCCTCAATTTTGAGTCTCAACTAGAGATTGTGCCATCTATATTGTACCAACAGAAAAACAATACAAATTTCATTCATTACCAAATTTTATGGCCTGACCTTCAGCATGGGTGGTCGCGGTGCTATAGATTTGGGGGGGGGGTGTCTTAGTCTCCCCCCCCCCCAATTGAAATATTAGATAGGTTTAATTTTCCAGTTAATACAGTAATATTTCATAAAAATTTCCTTAGCAGAGCTCTACCCTAATTGAAATTTGCACCGACCGCTTATGACGTTCAGTATATACCTATAGTAATGATATTTTGAAATTAGAACATTGACCATAAACCTTGTTATGCACATATTTATACATGTTAGGTTTCTTATAGCAAACGCATGTTATAGCAAAATATACTACATGTATACAAGTAAAGCTTATTATTTCAAATTATAATATTTGTGCTATTTTCTATTTGTAATCCTGCATTATTTTCATCCAATTAATAGTAGCTTTTTATTTTCTAAGTAAGCCGTTAAATTTGCTATAAATTTGATATCAGATTGTCTCTGTGAAGAAATTGCAATATGAAAATGAAGAAAAATGAGATGGCTTTAAAAGTACTCGGTAAGAAAAATTAAGCTTATATTCACTCAATATTTCATGCAACAATGAATGATACAATGGTGCATGCATGCATTTAGAGAGAAAGAAATATGTAAATGCATATGTTAGGATTATAGTTTTTTCTTTACTTATTGTTCAGTTAATTAGGCATGCTATGAAAATACGTTGTTGTATTCACTGTTTAAAAATGGGGAAAGGAAAGTCAAATGTTAAAAAAAACTAGATATTAATCTCTACACATGCAGGCTACAAACTTTTGTTTAAAAAAAAAAAGTAATTGGAATTTATACGTATACATATTAATAAATTTTATTTTCAAAACATTATTTCCAATTTATATATGCATACCAAGTAATATTCACCCTGGGAATACTTTTCCCATTTATATTTGGCAATAATTTAAAATCAGCTGACCTATTAATTTGTTTTAACTATAGATTAAACTTGGGATTTTAATTTTAATTTTCTCTGAGTAAATTTTTATCTTATGCTGCGGTTGCCCAAATGTATATTTTCAATTTAAAATTCAGGGTAATTACATTGAAAACAAAAGCACAATTAGCCATTTCTGCACGTTAAACTGGAAGTGTTTTGTATTTCAGCAGCCTAATTCTTAATTAGCGTCTTAAGGAATTATTGTTAGAAAATGTCAGTTACTTTCTAATTCAATTAACTTTCGTGCAATTAGAAAATGAAAGCTTGTGGCACTATTATGGCGGTTGAACCAATCAATTAGAATTAGTAAAATTCTTACATCTTATTTAAATCCAGACAGTAAAGTAATTGCTGTATTTACAAATCTATATGCAGGGAAGAGTTTCTTTATTGAAATTACGACGCCTTCTGGTGTAGAATTTCTACAATAAAATATTTAAAATCAATCTAAAAGCTGATAGTATATGCAGTAACTGTGTTGCAGTTATTCTATAATCGAAAATGCGAGCATATACCTGACTGGTTATTTACCATGAACAAGGTATACATATAGTGCATTTCAGAAAGTTACTCTGCATGCAAGGTTTCTATTCTTAAAACTACATAAAAGCATATTTACGTTATTTCTCCATACCAATTAAGATGCTGGTTGTTTTCAAAATCTTCAAATCTGAGTGCAGAATCGGTTCAAATTGTATGCTGATATTTTGCATGCACAGAAGAAAACAATGAAGATTCTCAACACCAAAATAGCTTAAGGTCATTGAACCATGGTTCACTGGCAAAGAATTAACAAATATACATGTGCATAAGTCTGCTATAGTGGCAACATCAGACTTAGGGCACATCCCGTACATAACCTACAATGTATTTTCACCAGCGATACCAGTGGTACCAGTAACTATCAACATGCTGGCTCCAACACATCTCCACAATGTCTTTCATGTTAGTTTCTGCATAGAACCCGCAATTATTATAATGGATAAATGATTTTTTTTGCTTTAAAAATCATTTTTGGAAGTTTTTCAAATTATTTTGCGAATAGTTAAAGGTAGCACATCACAAACCAATACCAATAAGGGATTTGCTGTTTCCACATGCAGTATCTACATGCAGTATCTCACTGAAACAAACATTTAGCATTTTCCAAAATGCTTTGCAATGACCAAAATTTTCCAACATTTTCAAAAACTATATAGGGAGGATATATCAGTATATTGCATTTTGACACACTTTATACACATTTGGAGTACTCACCTCATATGTATTCAGTATGCATAAGGGGATATTTATACAGTATTTTCAAGAAAAGGTAATAATACTACATTTTCATAATGCATGGTGTGCTATGAATACTTTGTATGTATATATCTAGAACTATTGTAAAGCACTTTGCTTTAATATTGAAATTCTTTTTTATCTACTATCAATGCGTAAATATGCGTCGTGACCTTTCCATGAGAACTACTTTGTGATGTTCAGCAAAAAAGCATTCAAAAAAGGCCTTTTTTCTACTGTTTTTTGGGCAATTATTTAAGGCATTTTTATGCATCACAAACAAGATTATACGCACAATGGAAAGGTATGGCATATGAATGTGTACCTTGCAAAACTGACTTTAACCAATCAATAGAGAATAAAATACAACATTCATAGAAAAGCGAAAAGTAGTTTCACATGCAAATCACGTTTAACATGTTTTCTCACTCGTCAAGAGAGCTTCAAATCACTGAGCAAAGAATCGTTATAGGTATAGGGACTATACCTTAGTTTCTCTTAAGTGTAAGCAAATAAAGCTTCTATATTCTGTACTCTGAGAAAAAGGTGATAGGTCGGTATATAGTTGTCATGCAAATTTGTATAAAAAATTATAATTCAATTTTTTATGTATCATGAAAAAAATAGACGAATTTGTTATGGGAATATGCATGCGAAAAACATTTTGATTGTATGAGAATAACGAGATATCTATAAGGAATGTAGGCATGATGAAAAAATCTGACTATCTTTGAGAGATTCTCCAGACGTTTGTTAAGATGATTATTTTAAAATTATGCAAATAGTCTGGAAAAGCAGGAAAATATCCCCCTGAGGAATGTTGAATATATTTGCATGAATTGCAAAATAAATGCTTGAGTTTCAAATTAAAATATTAGATAGATTTGAATTCTGTCTTGCTATGCATTGCACATGGTTGCTTAAAACTTGTTAAAGTAAAGAGTGAACATCTGTTTGTTTTGGTAAACACGAGACTGGTGTTGGCAACTTGGCATCAAGAAACGTTTTGGGTATTTAATAGATAAAACTATTTTTGCCCAATGTTGGTTTAGAAATGCCAAGGAAAGTTAACTCAAGGATTATTATCCGTTATTTTATAGATTAATTAATTTATGAATCAATAAGGTTTATAACTGGGTATAGTTTTGTAAAACTCATGTGAGGTTATATATTGTGGGTGAGGTATGATGTCATGTTGAGATTCACAAAAATTGCTTTTTATAATCTAAATTTTAAAAATATTGTTGAGGTATTTCAAGAGTTCAGGAAGTTCTTATTCACAAAAGGTATACAAGAATGTTTAATAGCATTTAGCCAGGAATAGTAGAAATAGTCTATATAGTTGTTTTTTTAATTTGAAATAATGATGTGTATACAATTATTGTATAATTGACGGAATTTTTGAGATCAAACTGAAATTGCAAGAAATAATAGACTTCCACTATAAATTAGATAAATATTCCTGCCTTCTTAAGGTTTTTATAAATGTGAATATAAAATATTCTAATTCCGAATTTAATTAGGCTGTTTCAATTATTGTAGTTTCGTACGTCAACTATTTTGTTTTACTTTCTGACCTACTATGTGCACAAATGCAAATTTCATTAAGTTTTACCACTATTTTTTCTGCATCCTGACTATAATGTAACCTTTGTGTACTGTTGTTAATTAATATTATGCTAAAACTCATCGCTGAAATTATATCCCAAGAGAGTTGACTATTGCTGCAATCTAGTTCCTCTCTTTCTCATGAATCTTCTTTTCACAATTTGCTTCTTCCTTATTCCCTCTATATTTAGGTCTTTTCACAAATCCACTTTTCTATTATACGTGTCTACAATAGTGTTTGCAAAAAGGCATTGTTGGAAGTGCACTCAAATGATTTGCAATTGCAAATTTCCAACCCAACTAACTTGTCTTCACCCAAGGTATTTGCAAAATAAACTAATAAGAACCACGATGGTTCTCTACATGTCTTCCGGTGGTCGTCGTTGGCAAATGCAATGTGTCAAACCACCAGTGGCTTATATGCATATGCACATGAAAAGGCAAATGTTCCATTTTGGCATACATTTCATTTGTGAACAATTGTATATTTCCACTTGGCTTGGATTATGCTGTAGAAATGTTTCACAAAGTTTTAGCACAAGATTGTAAATTATTTATGGCAACCATAAGTCTTTTCAATGGATAAATGATCTGAAAAGTCAGGTAATTCCATACTTGTTTTTAGGAAAAATTTAGGATAAAATATATGGAAAATACTTTCCAAATCCTAAGGATATTTTGCATTTCATGATTTGCTTTTTTATTTCTATTTTGCATTACAAATCCTTGTCAGAAATTAAACAAATTGATAAAATATTATTATGGATTATGTGTTTATGTTTTGGGATAAACGTATAAACTTTCAAGAATGCATGAATTGATCAGTTGCAGCAAGTATGCAAAAAGAAAAATTTATTTAATATAAGTGTTTATCAAACTGTTTAATTTTAGGAATTGCTTGCAGTTACCATGCAGTTAGTTTTTATTATAAATAATGCTTACAATTTAAGCTGGCTTATATGTATTGAGTGATGTAAGAGTTTGTGTTTGTCACGATATTGTGTCAGTTAATAAATGATCGAGTAACAAATTAGAAATATTAAATGCTAATCATGCATGGATTCGTGCCAAAGCTTCATAATAACCATTTACATTAGAATTAGAAAATTCTGTGAAGATGACAATAAAAACATCCAATTACTGCAAAAATGTTATCTGTATTAATGCTGAAGTTAATTTGACATAATGAATATATTTTCATAAGCCATTTGAATACAGTATATATATTAATTTTTACATTATATTTTCGCTGCAGTTACACTCACTTATATTCTGTTCACATATAGTTTTCTGAATTAAAAACTTATATTTTGGGGGAATTATCCGTAGTGCAGTGCATCCTGCTGGTTACACTTTTACAGATGAAATATGATACTCATGACATGTGGCTTCCTGACAGTAAAAGTTTCGCAAGATAATATACTTTTATCTTGCCTCAAAATAAAATTAGCCGAATTTTCCTCTTATCCAAGCTCTTACTCCATTTATATTCAGTATCATTATCTAAATGCAACGTTGTCATAAGCATGTTTTTTTATTATGCGAGGAACTATGGTTTTGCTAACGTAAAAGTGCCTTGCATTTAGACTTAATATATATACATGACATCTAAAGGAAATATATTAACGTCAGAAACAATATTGAAATAGGCCTAAGAGCATGTTTATGTGCATCTAAAATTTATATTACAATTTCCGGCACTCGCAAGAATTTTCATATATGTAATTTTATGATGGGAGAACTTCTGGCTATTAGGATATATTAAGTATGCATTCTATTCTGCGTAAAAGCATGGTCGTATATGGGCTGCTTTACTCTGTAACCCTGAATTGTGATTATAATGAAGGGTTTCTTTCCGGATAATTTAGATCTATATGGTCTATTTCAGTTGACAGCAGATGCACACAGGAGTTAATTAAATTTACAAAACTGCCTCACATATATAGAACATACAAAAGGGTTATAATTACCTTCTCATATTCCGCTTTTGCTACTAAATATTTTGTTCATTTATTGCTATATATTGAATGTAAATGTGTAATAACCCTTTATATGTGCAACTGTTGCTAGACTTTCTGCTAGGTTTTATCGATTTTGAGTTTGGAAGTACAATGTATATGTGCAATACCATGTTTAAAAATAGATTAGTATTGCTGTATTTATTTAGTGAAGACCCTAGAATCAATTAAATATTTATGGGGCAATTTAAAGTGTATATATAAAAGAATGGCAAAAGCTATGTTGCTATTGTATACCATCATATAGCCCCTGGCATCATTTTCAATTGTCTTTATACATATATATTCATTTGAGGCAACAATTTATGTTACAAAATATTTGGTTTGTTTTGCCCAGCGGACTTAGCTTTAATAAAGTTTAATAAAGTTCTTGTATATGAGTCTGTATCCAGTTGATATTAAATTGTCAATAGGCTGCAGCACAAGGATTATTAAAAATCGAGAGCAAATGGTTAATAAGGTCAGCATTAGTGTAAAATCCATGGGCTTATACTGGCTTATGAGTTATTGTGATATTGATACCTTGAAACTGTAGGGTATATTTACATTCAGACTCATATATAGTACAAATCTTCAGAGCAGAATCAAAATGGGCCATGTGAAAAATCCATTCTATTGCGCTATTATGTAATCTTTTTTACACATGCCAAATTCACCTATTTATATAGGTTTAAACATGATCAATGTATGAATTTATAACTGGGTGGGCTTGGGGTCAATAATGACATTATGGTATTTATCACAATTACCATGCATTTTCCGATCACGTACATCTTAACATACAAAAGTAAATTATTGATTAATGTAAACATTTAATAAATTAGGTTCTTAGGGCCAGTTTCTCCAACAACAATTAAGTTTTAATGCTGGATTATCATGATCATGTGACTGATTTGTGCCAATGAAAATTCAGGAATGTAAAGATAATCTAAGATTAGCGTTAATTAAATTTTAATTATTGTTGGAGAAACTAGCCCTTGAACATATAAGTAATGCTACTAGAAATTTGAAAAGAAAAACTTGAGGCTCAATTGTGCATGTTGTCTTAGACATTGTGTCTTAAAGGGAGGCTGTATTCCATTCTTACGGCTGAGTGCACCAACCAAAGATAAATCTCCAGTTAACAAAAAAAATAGTTATGAATAACTGTTTGTGCATAGAAAAACCTTCTATTTGTTAAAATGTATTTTAACAGTTGGTTAAACCTTAACAGAGGTTGGTGCACTCGGCCGTTAGTGAATTACTTATTAAAGCTAAGTTAAAATAAAATACACTCGTACATTAAGAATTTCAGATAAAAAGTTCCTTAAATATATTTCAAAGATTTGATGAAATTTCCTGTATAGTGATGGGTAGTCATTAATAGTATGACTCTTCATGAAGATGTTACAATGATGACAATATCCACAATTTATGTTACTTGTTGTATACTGGACACCTTTTCTTTAAAATCCCTGAGGGCTGTTTGAGTACCAGACATTTAGTCTTGCCATTCAATATGACATCATACACTCATAGTAATGGTTTCCCTCCTTGATTCTACTCGATGATCATAATTTCTTTTGATTATATCTCAGGAAAAGATTTACCAGAAATTGTTACAGCATGTTTGAGTGTATTTTATTCTTGCGTTTCTTTCCTATTTAATTGACTCAGAATTGAGTATATACATGCAGTTTCCCTTTAATTCATATAAAGTAGAGGTGCTATCTTTAATACATCAAAATAAGTTATCTTTTGAAATGTTTAAATATATGAACAGTAAAGATGAAATCACTGCCTGTAATAGCCTATATGATTTAAAGTAAACCATAATCCTTAAAAATTGTTTGCAATTTTCATAAAAAAAACAACTATTGAACATTTATACTCACGACGTCAGCGAAATACACAGAATTTGCAAATGATAAATTCCATAATCTAATAAATCAAACAATTCAATTTTTCTTTTTGTTGGATATAGGCTCAAATAGCCTAAACCCATAAATGGTGTCAATGCATGATAAGAATGAATTTTTATTCACGTAAATATGATACATTTTAATTGACTTTGTAAGTAATCATCTTAGGCCTATATATCCTTTTAGGGTCTTTCACTTTTTATTACTTGTGCATATTATATTATATTGAGGAATGTTTATTGAACATGAACTAAAACCTTCAGAGTACCTCTAAGCATATTCAAAAAAACAACTGCATGAATGTGACAAAAACTCCTTGTTGTAAACATTGACGAGCATGTCTAAGCATCTTTTCACAACAATTCTTTGAATTTATTGTCTTGTTCATTGTCGCATGCAAAGTGTTGAATTACTAGTCTCAGACGTGTACATAAATTTATTTTACTTACTGAAGTGCACATTAGCCTCGTATTTTAAAATCCTGGTATACTTGTATCTGTCTGCAAGAGCCAAGAAATTATTTTGAAGTGATTTTTTTTTTATATTTTTCTTGAGCATTAGCCTGTCTGTAGTAACCCATTAAATAGCTTCTTGGAATTTATAATTATAGCATGGCCTTAAGTTCTTTCATCCTTCACCAGTTAGACTTCAATACAGCTAGCTAATGCATTTTGCATGTTATTAACTTTGACATTAAACATAGACTTAAAGCTTCATTTGAAAAACTTCATGGCTTATTGCAATTCTGTGTATTGGTAACTTCCTTAATTACGATATAATATATTTTGTTTTAGGAATGAACTATCGATTTTACAAATAGCATTGTAAATGGTTATACGTAAAGATGGTCTCATTTATATAATGTAGCAAAATATGCACTCATTTGTTGATATTCGGTAGATGCATTTACATTGACTTAATGTGTATTGATATTGTTTTATGGAAAGTCTTGGAAGACATGTGGAATAAATTCCAAAACATGGAAGGAACCTTTGAAATGATATGCAAGGTGTAAAATATGTCTGGGTATTGCATTATAGATTGAATTGAAAGGGAAAGTCTCACCTTGTATAAAGTAATGTTTAAATGATAGAGGGAAAGTGTTAGCATGAGAACATTTATTAATTTTTTTTCAATATGCATGATTACGAAGAAGGAAAGTGAAGCCAAAATTGAATGATTCCATTGATGGCTATTTTTTTTTTCATTACAAACAGATCAAGGGCGCTAAAATGTCTTGAGATTTTACGATTTATGTTTTTTCTGAGATCAGACAAGATGGCACTTCATATGTTTTATATAATAATTATGATTTCTTATTACTGGTTTGTTTAGTTTCAATATTATTATTTCTACATTTTGTCTTGTGGTTAGCATTTACAAAGAACTTGGCATGTAGTGTGTTGAGTGTGACTTAACCTTTAATCAAAATATCGACTTTTAATAATGCTCATTTTATATAGTTGTATATAGGATTTAGTAAAAGTTTACATCCTGTATAAATGC
This sequence comes from Proteroiulus fuscus, assembly GCA_034700285.1. Lineage (NCBI taxonomy): Eukaryota > Metazoa > Arthropoda > Diplopoda > Julida > Blaniulidae > Proteroiulus > Proteroiulus fuscus. The sequence continues at coordinate 1,458 of JAQIXP010000246.1, read as the reverse complement.
ATACATCATGGTCAGCACTTACTGGTCATGCAGGGCCTCATTTTCAAACTATTTTATACTATAATTCGCTTTGAAAATAGCTAGCCGTAGCCTTATAGTTTATTATAATGCTGCGAGCGAATGTGATAATGAAATAAAATCTAGTGCAAATTAACAATTCAAACAGAAGGATGAGGTCCTACTATGAAAGCATAGTTGATTATCAAATCCGGCAGAAAAAAAGCAATTTCCATATAAAATAGTATGTATACATGATAGAACTTATACTTTGAAGAAACTTGTATCCTAATTGTTTTTTTTTCTGCTGCAATAATGCCTCGTTAAAGAAGCAAAAGCTAACATTCAATTTGCATAAATGTAGGTATATCACGCTTGTGAATTTGTATATTTATTTGCTAAGATGCAGAAATTATACAGTTTTTTGAAGATCTACTTAAGGAAAAAAAGCATTGTCTAAGTGTAGTAGTGATCATGCGTGTGTGAGATTGAACCTCGGCATGCAGAGTAATGAACTCCAAAGATATTAATCAAATTGTTTTTAAACTATTTTATCTGTAGAAAGAGAATTTATTTGGTTAATGTGCATGCATGTGTTTTTGCAAATGAACATATTTTTCAACAAATGGAAACAGATTCATAAAAGTTTTAGTCCACTGTCATGGCATGCATGCAGGAACCAAGATGGCTGCAAGTATAAATGTAAAGAATCATAGGACCATATATATAATCATAGAAATTTGAAGTTCCCAAGCAGTGAATACCTGGCAGAATTTTAATGAGTCAAGCACGTTTTTCCATTATTTAGCAAGTATGCAGATTTCTGCAGAAATCATATAGCAGAAAATGTTTTGCAGGATAATTTCTACATATTTTAAACGATTGAATTATAATTATTTGAGTAAGGAAGGTTTCTGAAGAAAATTTGGTATACAGAATAATTTCAACATATAAATAATTTTAATATCGATCATATCTATATAATTTCTGCAGAATTTGCATATATTTGTCAGAATCACCATGCACTGAAATATTTTTCTGTATACTTACTGCTATGGTTAAAGACTTTGGAAACTAAACCAAAACGTAAAAATGAAATACTATTATTATATTACAATATTACCTGAATCGCAAAATCTCATAATTTTTAGTGCCATCTGTTAGTAATGGGAGAAATTATTCGATTTTTGCTTCAATTTCCTTCTATTCAATAATACATATAAACAAGAATAAATGCATTTTAAAAATAAGATAATATTTTATAAAATTTCAGTTTTTACAATAGTTATTTTGAAATGTAATATGGCGGACATTTTCTGAGATTTCTGGGTTGTGTACATGCACTAATGCACGTCACATAGAGTTGAAACAAGATGGCGAATTCTGCATCACTAGGGGCTGTACTTTTAGTATGTAACGCCTGGAAGGGGGGAGGGGGGTACGTTGACACCGTTACAAAAT
>JAQIXP010000245.1:0-30544 GCA_034700285.1 Proteroiulus fuscus | reverse complement strand
TTACGAATTTGCAATTTGCAATTTACGAATTTGCAATTTGCAATTTACGAATTTGCAATTTACGAATTTGCAATTTACGAATTTGCAATTTGCAATTTATGAATTTGCAATTTACGAATTTGCAATTTGCAATTAACGAAGTTGCAATTTGCAATTTACGAAGTTGCAATTTGCAATTTACGAATTTGCAATTTGCAATTTGCAATTTACGAAGTTGCAATTTGCAATTTACATCATAAATTTTGCAGAAAAATTGTGTTAAAAACGTGTTTTCTACAAAAAATCTGAATGAATTGTGTAGGTTTTTGATTCATAAATGTTGAGAAACCCAGAATATACATGCATACCTGGTTATTAATTAGTAACTGAACATAGAACCCTTGTAACATAGCTTTCCCAAAGGGGTTAGTTTTACAAACTGTTTCAAGAAGCTTCACAGACAGTGGAGATATCCAGCCAGGGTTTAAATTTAAACCTCAGTTTAAGTCTAGGATTAGTAAAAAAACCTATAGACAAAGTTGAATTTTAGTACATAAACCAAGGTTTAAATTTAAATCCTCAATGGATCTCCCCACTGAGAATATTGTATTAGTTAAAAGTGGAATCTGTATCATGTAAAACATTTTAATCTTCGATTTAGTTTAGTTTGTAACCTGTAATGTTTTCTTAACTGTCTCACGGCAGTTAGCTTACCCCCTAACCAGACTTAAGAAAAGTGAGCATCTCATATGAGATAGTATAAGCATGTGTTTTGAGTTTGTAACAGGTTAAGCTGGAGCAAAGACTAAACTCAAGTTTTCATAGCTACCAAAAGACATGAGATGAGTTCGAGCTTGAGCTAAACTCAGCTTGAGTCACCATTAAGAATTTGGCAGTTATAGTCGGTTCCAATAATTTTGAGACCCTGGCTGCATAGGAAATACATGGGGACCAGGCTCCAAAGTTATTGGAACCGACTTTAGTACAGTAAGTTATTTATAAATCACAATTTCACACAAAGTTTTGGAATTGTTCAACAAATGTAAAAATAACACATGGTTTAGAAAAAAATCAGCAAATATTAATGGTCATGGACTGCAGTGAATTTTATTAAGCAAATGTAGCATTTTATTTATTACATCCACATTACAGAAGCATTTACTATATAAAACAAAATTAAATAAGAATATACAGGCTTTTGAAATCGACAATAATATTATGGACAACAACTTCTTTTGGCATTCTTATGCATCGACGACCGACACTTAACTTGTTGTTCGTTGAATTTCCATTTAACTTCAAACATTTTAAATGTTTTAAAATTGAAAAAACGAATACGAGAGGTCTCAATTTACTAATATCGTTCACAAAATATCATAATGTCAGCCCCACAAATCTTCTGTACGACCAAATTTGAAAACGAGTCCACTGTTAAGAAAAATTCCTTATTTAACTATTGAATTTATGTATCACTCTATCAGCATATAGAAACTTACCCAAAGAAAATAAAAGCATTTTGAAGGAAAACTGCAACTCCAGGCCATTGAGGATTTTTGGCTAAGTCAAAAAAAAACTTTCATAAATAAACATTCAATGTTGCTGATCAATAAATTAAAACAGGTTTCTATGAAATATATGCACCTGGAATAACATAGCCACCAAATAAGATCCAGCATGCAGTTATCAGTGATCCAAAGCCCAATAAAAACCCAAAGAATAACCATATTCGAGCTCCTGTAATGAAAAATAAATTAACCATAGTTTGAAAGTTGAGTACTGTGTATTGTGTACTGTGGAACATTTCATTTGCTGGAGATACCAATACTGTGAACATTTTAATGATTGACGAATTTTACCTCGTTGGCCTAGGCAACCTGTCGTGTAAGACTCTCCTCGTATTTGACCATTAGAAACTGCATTTATCCTGTACATAAATTATAAACACTTATTGGAATAATTTTTAAAATGTCATACAAGGTTTTTAATGAGAGTATAAATATAGCTTACATGAATAGGGCTATAGTTCCTATTACTCCACAAACATGGTAAGCATGATTGAAATCATTTTGATTTGGATAGCATGCTGCTACATCTATAATGATCCACCAACCTATGGCAAACTAAATTCATAAATATTAAGTTTATTGATGTATTAGTCATTGTCAGTAGATTGCATAGGGGGAGGGGGTTGTTCATCATTTCTCATTTTCATTGCATTTTCATCATTTTTTTCTAATTTGGACCAACTAAAATTTTAAATGAGATACTCACCAATGCACCAGCACTGATAGAAGCAATGGAATTTCGTTTTTCACTTAAATCCATACATTCTCCACACCTGCCAAAATTAACATTATCCAAACAACCAGCCATTTTGGAATGTGCTGAACTTTGACGTCATTTCTTCTATCAGTGCAACCATAATCCCTAACAGCGGGAAATTCAAATTTTCAATTTTACTAACAACATTTTTACCGTGTTGTAGACGTCCTATTGGGAAAATGTAATTCAGAAATTAATAAAATAACGGATTAAGTTCTTATGATGTAATTAAGGGTGAAAGTCCTTCCAGGTGAATCCTGGCTGAGGCAGTTCCCCCAAGTCGGCCACGACAGCACTCACCCGGCCTCCAAGTAGGGCACAAAAAGCCAAAAAGGCTCGTAGTCAGAAACGAGAAAAATGCAAAAAAACAAAATAAAGAAAGAAAGGGGGAAATTCTCATATTTTTTAAAAAGGCAATGTTCATTCAAATATATTTTATAATGCTAAATCTTGTACTTCTATATCCTTCATCTACACCCTTTACCCCATGTTATATAACTATAAAATCATAATGGAAAACACGGAAGAGTCCCCACCTCTGGGTCTCCCCATCTTCATCACTTCAGTTTTCTTCATCTCTTCACTGCATAATATTTGAATGCCCTAATTGTCTTTTAAATTATATAGTTAACTTAGTTGTACGAGCAATACACTTATGGTATGTAAATCCACAGAACAATTCTCCCAATATACAACTCATGACTAGTACAGCTAGAATAAATGAAAACTGGTCGATACTCTTATGTACACTAAATCAAGTTTTATTTAATGCAGATATTGATGAATGCTCAACAATGGGTTGTACTGGATATCTATTCATTTCACGAACGAAATGCATGTCATAAAAACTAATTTATGCTAAAACTTTAAAAAAATGCTTTTACATATACATACTCGCAGATTCACAATAAAAAAATGTGTAAAATGTAAAGACATTCATACATAAAATTACTATCAACAGATTAAAAACTGCTTTGTCTGGTCCCATGAATGACAGATATATATCCTAGCAACCCCAATTTTTAAAAAAACCATTAAATTTCCAACAATTAATAAGGAATATAATAATGAAACTAAGTTTAATTATGTTTAATAATATCTTCCAGGTGGAGGTTGATTTGCATATCCGTGACGTGGCCCACCTTGTGGTGAACTGTACACATTCTGTAAAGCAGATATTGGAAAGGATTCTGAAGTGAACTTACTGATACAGGTACATGTACTTCAAAATAGAATTACAAAAGATGTATTTACGTGTTGTGGTGCAGATGTTGGCACGGGATAAGCATTGCTTGAGGGAGGTGGTGGCGGTGGTGGTTGTGATCTGATGGGATAGCCTGTCGTAATTCCTCCTTGCTGGAAAAATCATTTTGCGCTCATTAAATAAGATTAGACCAAAAGGCATCATTGGTTTATTTGTAGGCAAATCCATCAAGCCTCCCATTTTCTGTAATTCAACTATTAAAAGTGGCAAACATGCTTTGATTTGCATTTAAAGGGACTGGGACCTTTTCTGTGATGTATTAACTTGTTACCATAGATAACTGCAAGTGAGAAAAATGCATTGGCTAACATGTAAAGGTACAGGAAAAATTCATTCCGTTTTACCTTTTAACCAATGCAATTCTCACTTGGTTTTATTTTGTTATGAGAAAACCTTTCATAGGTTTCCTTTGAAACATCCTGGGAACTGTGTCACATTGAAAAGTTCTTTATTTTTCAGTAAATAAAAAGTAATAAACTTTCGTCAATGGTGCCTATTCAGTTTTGCAATATTTTAGGGAAAAGATGCTAACCTTTTGCTGCTGTTGAATTGGAATCAAAGTTGGAGTATGGTGAATGATAGGTCTACCACGAATAGGTACATTGGGATGCTACAAGTTAAAAATAAAAATCTTACAAACGTTTTTCTGAAGGCTCCATTTAAAGAAAAATTTCTCACATTAACTCAAAATGAATTTTCAATAGTTTACCTGTTGAACAGCATAATATTTTTCTTCTGGGAATGGTGGCTTTTGTTGATGTTCAATTGCTTGGTGCATTGGTCCCAAATATCCTTTAAAAAAAACGATAAATGATGCTCTTTGGTTAGTTTCAATGGGTGTATTATAAAATCCTTGTACTGTGCAAAGTCACTACCTTGTTGAACGTGTTGAATGTGATATCCATGTGGTACATGCTTGGAGCTCGGTTCTGGAGCATTCTGCGGAGGTGCCTGAGGGGACTGAGCAGCTGATGGCCCACTTCCAGAGGGATATTGAGCATGTCCGGGGTAATTACTGGTATAGGAGGGTTGGGAAACAGCCGGATACGTCGTCGCAGACGTCGAATGCGGTTGACTTGAGGGATGGGCATAGTAATGTCCAGGTTGTGAACTGGGATACTGACTATGCTCTACAAAAGCCAAAGAACGGCATAATCGCAATCCTTTAAAGAAGCAGACATTACATGGCTATATATGCCCATTCATGAATGAAAATTTTAAAATCAAATTCGACTGTTTTCCTTAATTACGAGTTTTTTTTTATGTGCGTAACCTTAGGCGTATCCACAGATCTAATAAGGCATAGGATATCATGTGCATGATTAATTATATTAATGGTGAAAGAGGATGCAAAATTGTTATAAAAATATCAGTCCAACCAGTTACACTAAAGGAATAATCTAGTCACCAATGGTCTCCAACACCTATCAAACCACAATAGCTACACCAGGACTATCCTAAGCATATATTAATATTATTTTTATTTTGCAAGTTATCTAATTAGCACTTTGGCACTATAGTTAAGCAAGTTGGGCTAGGTGGGTGTTAGAAACTGAATTTCTTTAAGCATATATATTGCAGAATAAATTGGAATTACTTACTCTGAGGATAGGTGGGCATTTGTTGTACTTCATAATTAAAGGGCTGATTGTATCCACTGGGCGGAGGAGGTGATGGGCTTCGGGCACGCTTTAAAGTGCCCTGCTTTAAGAAATATGCAAAACAAGTTTGACTATTACTTATGAATCAGGTAAATTTCAGTCATTTTCAGGGCACGTACCACAGGAATTATGTTCTGCTGTGGGGAGGGACAGATTTTAAACATGGGACCACGACCTGTCATTGGGCCTACCAATAAAAAGCATTATTTTAATCAAAAATTGCCTGAAAGCAGGAGCAAACAATATATCGGCAGCTTTTGCAATTTACCAGCTTGCATGAACATGTTTGGATGCCCTCCCATCTGAATTGTTGCTGGTTGGTAATGGCTCATACTTATTACATCACTAAATCATAATTAAAAATTACTTTTGAGCCCATCATGCACATATACAAAGACACATTTTTAACTTGGTCACTATTACTAACTTCTCCCGGGCTTTTCGACGTGTCTCGTCTTCATTTAAAACCTTTTTTAGTTGTAAAAATAGCTGATGCTTGTCCTCCCTTAGCTGTTCAAGTTTTTGCTCTAATTGTGAAATCTAGAAACAAATAACTTGTTTTATTGCAATTCATGCCAGAATTATTGCGTTTTATTGGTTTAGATTTTAAAATTTCACCATACTTGTTCTTTAGTTTCTTCTAAAGTCATTACATCTTGTTTTTGTTTATTTTCCCTCTCCTTGCGGAGACGTTCAATTGCTGCATCTTGTTCCTGTTCTGAATTTTAAATATACGTTTGATGTAGATTTAAAGTAGCATAATGTGACTTTGTAGCATGCATTTCTAGCATGTACCTTGCTTTTTCTTTTGACGTTCTCTCATTATATGGGTTTTAAGTGCATCCCACATTGCACGACTCATTTTTGGTTTCTCCACTAATGCAGGCATTGTACAATGTTTCGCAGTTATTTTCTAAAAAATAAGTGGCTCACAATAGAAATCTGGAATGCAGTTTAGTTGATAAAAAACTTATCTTGCGAATATGTTCAAAAAAGATAAAATACATCTTTTACGCTAGCTTAATTTTTGCCAAGACTATCTTAAAATTAAAAAGAGCCAAAAATGCATTCGTTACATAGGCTTGGCTTTGGACTAAGGTTCAGTTATGTCATCCACACATTTATTTAAAGCTCAACTGACTATTTTTCAATTTCTATGCATTGTACTATTCCTCTTAAAAATAAAGAAAATTTTAAAATAAATATGAAATGAATGGTTTCCATTTTTGCATGGTTTTTTACTGCGTGTTTCTTAACAAAAATCGATTCAGAAGCACCAACGCTAACTTATACTCAATAAACGTATGTACTAATCAGTAATTTACCTTAGATTGTACTTAAATATTATAAAATGCAGCTTTGTTTATACTTTCTTTTAACAGCTTTTAGTCACAAAATTCATTAAAACGAGAGATAACTGATCGCCATGTTTTCTTTCTTGTCTGTAGGCTACAGCGCCACGGCCTGAAAGTACCCCACTGAACTACGCACGTGCATCGTCTTTGGTGTTCATGGATGTTTAGGAAAGGATTCAAAAATTAGTAAGTGTTAAAGTTTGTTTGTATTGTTTTTTCAATGTTTTGTTTGTATAAAGAAAATGTGCACAATATTATAAAGCAAGTCAATTGCTGTTTGCAGATGTGTGATTCGTAGCCAGATAGGCGAAAAAAAAGTCAAGGTGTGCCTGCAATCATGTGCATCTGTAAGTTTCCACTCAAAGTAAGACAAAGAGTAATAAAAGCTTGTATACTCTGTCCAGAGATTTAATATCTTATTTAATAATCTCTGCTCTGTCTCACCTTAGCTTGACCCTTTTTTAGCCTGTCTGCTCAATGTATTCCTATGGTAAAAAAGGGTCAAGTTAAGGTGAGACAGAGTATAAAGGGAAGCTCGATTTTGGGAGATAGAGCACTTCAGAACTTATTCTGGAACTATAGGCCTCGAACCCACACTAGAGGGAAACATAACACGTTAAAATCCCAGAAAATCAGAAACATTTTCAAACTTTGCTGGATGGGTGGCGCGGTTTGTATTGAAATCAAAATTCTAAAAGCAATAAATTCCCTTTGAAAACAGCTCACCATAGGGCAGAAACAGTGAGAAACTGACAAACCTTTTGAGAAATTCTCAGGTGCTAACAGTTGATATACCCTCGAAGCAAGTGGGCTATATAAAAGTTGTCTGGAATAAAAATTGTGGAATGTAGGCCTACATGCTTCTTATCTTATGTGTGTGCTGAAAGTGTTCCCTGATGACATCAATATCTAAGCATTTCTGTAGTCGGAGATCGTGGTTTTGTGATACATGTTGCGAATTTGCCACAGAGATGTCATTCTGAGGTCCCCACAGGTAAAAGACAGGGTGAAAAACAACTCTTCGTCTCAAGAACAGATCCAGCAAGGGAAACAAAGAGGGTCATGCCCCCCCCTTTCTCCCCCAGAAACAATCGATGAGCTTTGCATGTCGAGGGCAAATGCCCCGTGGCCCCACTGGCTGTGGACTTGCTTCTGGCCCACACATGGCCGTCCCTCCAAAAATCGGTTCTCTGAATTTGTCACGGTTGCTATACCTATAGCCAACTCCTTTTAGATACATGTTTATGGAATTAGTGAACGGCAATGTCATTTCAAAGCTATACTTAGTCATTGTAATGGAATTAATTCATCATTTGAAAATGGTGTTATGAATTTCGTTTGGTTTTTTTCATTTGCTTTTCATTTGTAATCATGTGTGAGGGTTGAGCTGGGGGGTGAATCATATACTAATGACTTTATTGCCTTCTTGCCAATTCAAACTTGCATTTACTTATTTTGGGCAGGGAATCCCCTGGCCGCTGCCAGAGTGTAGAGAAGACTGCTTTTTAATATCCTGGGCCACTAACCAGGTAACTTGCGTTTCCCCCATGTCAGACTAAGCCACTTTTGATAGCTAATTAAAACCCTAATTAGCTACGACCTCGAATGTGAAACAAAACTGACTGCAGCATTCGCATGCTGATTTTATCCTTGGGGTAGGGGTCATTATTATACCTTACACAGGAATCAAAGAGAAAGTATATGCTCATTGACAATGGAAATTAAAGTAAATTACACATTTTTAATAGGCCATTTAACATAAGCATGGCCTCTTACATTCGCTGTTCAGTTGGTTTCATTCAGCTCTCAGTAATTCAGGATTCATACAGCACTCCATAATTCAGCCTTAATAGTATGAAAAAATTAATTCTTTCTACGATCTCTCTTGACCAGCTACCAAACTCAGACTGCTCAGAGAGATTCCGGTCATGTCTTCCTCAGTTGCATGCATACCATTAAATTGATAATTTGTCACTGGATAAGAAGTTGAAGGGAGCCCCCAGAGCTGTCTTACAAGCTTTTAGTCCAATATGAAGTCCTTATATTCCTCAACATTCTGTAATATTAAAGATTATATTCGAGGCTTATATGAGGCTTCGGAATCCCATAAGCTATGACTCTTAACACATGGTTTATGATGTCATACCTTTGAAAACAAAAGTAATTAACATGATTTGTTGTTTAATTGGATGTTTTCTTTGCACAGAAGGAAGTATTGCTTCTGGGATTTTCTGGCTATATCTGAGCAATAATGCCCAACAAAAAGAAGAATGCCCCAAAGAATGCCTTTTATTTTTACATGCTTGCCTTGCAAGATGAGGAAAAAAGAAAGGGCAATAATTACAACATGAAACAAATTGCTGAGATTGCTGGTCCTAAATATAAGGTTAAATGTTACGCAAATCTGAATATCTACCATTAATTAGAATGATGCTTCACCAAGAAAAAAAATTGCTAAATTCCTTATTTTCATAATAATCTTAATCTCACATTTCATTTTCTTAAAAATAAGGCTAATTTCATGACATGTTTTCATGATTTTGGGTTTTCCCATAGTTATTAATCAGATTATAAAACCAAAAATATTGGCAGGATCATTCATATTTTTGCTAGATATTTTTTGTCAGTGTGGTGCTGTCACCAAACATGTATTGTCTCAATATGTTGGTTAAGTTAATTTGTAAACAAATTTAATTTATTAGCTCTTACCAAAAGAAGATAAAGAGTATTATGAAGACAGAGCTGCAGATTTTAAAAAAACCCAACGCAAGGAAGGAAAGTTAGATTCATATGGAAATAGCATAGCTGTAAGCTTGTGACACAGCTGAAAGGAGTATGTGAATGCAAGGGAAGCCTCAATGGAAGTTATATCTTCAATACTGTTAATTCATTAAAGATACACTCTCGTGACAAAAATTTTGATGCAAAGCAGAATTTAATGCATGTGCCAATTACATTTGGTTTGCTAGAATGTGCACGTGCAGCCTTATTTTGAACAAAAAATTTAGTCTGGAGGTTGTTGCTGACTTGAAAAATTAGGCACATTTTGTAATTTTATGAAAATATCAGGTAAAGAAATTATTTGTTGAATTGAAAGTCAAAATCTGTAAGCAGAGCTAACGTATTCATCACTAGCCAAATTATTAAAAATTTTCGCATTGTAATTATGCTGTATTTTGACTTGGCTTACAGAAACTAACCTGCCATTACATTCGATTAGGACTGGTTGATTATTGTTAAACATAATTACTGATATGAAAATTATGTACTAAATTTAAGCTACCCAGGCAACAATAAAAAATATAATGAAAAGTGGCTAAAAAAGATCTCATTGTGGCAATCCTATGTTTAATTTGGTTTTGTTTGCATAGTTTTTACACTTTTCCTGCATTCACAGCCTCCTTAAAGAGCTCATTTTAATTGATATGCATTATGCTCAATTATTTGCTACTGCTCCGGGCTTGTAATTGGTAGCATTAAATTGACGAAAAACCTTACATTAAAGCAAATTGAAAAGGAAGAGGAGGAGCTTATGAGAGAAGAAGATGATATGTATAGAGCTATTCAGAAAAGATTGAAATATCTTGGATCGAAAAAAGGTTTGTTCTTGATTGAGACTATCACAATCAGGACCGGATTAATTAAACTGGAGGCCCGGTGCCATTAAGGATTATGAGGGCCTCCCGATCAGAAGCCAATACAGGGAATATGCTGGGGATTGCATCCCCGGGACTCCACTAGCTAAGGCGGGGGACCTCATCTTAAGGGGGCCACAGGCGAAAAATTAAAGTTTTCTGTATATAATTTCAAAATTTTACCAAAATTGCGCCTCAGGCGACTTTTTTACTTAAAAACATTTGAAAATGGGATAAATCACCAACAGTGCCTGTTTTCCCATTTTATCTAGTATAAGTACGGAAATTTTGAAGGGGAGGAGACCCCCTAGGCATGTGAGGCCCGGTGCCATGGCACCTTTGGCACCATGATTAATCCGGCCTTGATCACAATTATCAGACAGCATATGAAAAATGAATTTTAATTAACTTTTTCACTTTTTATTTTTGAAAAAAAAATGTAGACATCGCTGAAGAACCTTTCTACTTCCTTTCGACAAAAATATTTTGCAAAACCGACGAGGGGGACTATCTCCCAGCGGAACTTGGTTTGACGAAGTACAGCATTGCCCAAGGAGTTATGAATCAGTATCACTGCTTCATCGATCCTGGTATGTACTTTACTCACCTTATCACGATTTTTTTTTATTTAAACAAAAAGCAAAATCAAGTTTAGATGAGCATACAAATGGAAATTTATTTGCTAGTACCATTCAATAAATAATTTTTTTTAAGAATTTGAGTTAGTGGAAAGTGCCTTTTAAAGGATATAGAATTTTTTTTAATCAAAAAACGTGGTGCTATCTGCTTATTTAAGTTGTTTACTACCATTTGACTTTGTCAGCCATTTTTGTAAAATTTGAAACGCATAACTTCTAAATGACACCAGTCATTTTTGAATAATGTGGTTAAAGGGAATCTTCCAATTCTTTTAGAAAAGTCTTGATCTGATTTATGGCAAGTCTGTGGGAACATTAGTTTTTATGCCCATCTCGACTGTTTGTAATTTATCAAAATAACTTGTCTTGAATCATATACTATCTGTCGAGCAAATTGTATAATTATGTCACTGCACTTAATAGCACATGCCCAGTATATTGGAGTTTGTGAATAATTGTTTTTGATTTCAGGTCCTATTCCTATTGGATATTCATTTTCATGTAAAAGTACAAGTATGTAATTTGAAAAGTTATAAATAAGGGTCTAGTGCTTGTAATAAGTTATATTTTTCATGCTGTTTTCAGGTGAAGCAGAACACAAAATACCTTATCAGAATTTTGAGTTAGCCAACAATGACTATGGTGGTATTATAGAAAAAATAACTGAAGTCTTAAGTCCTGATGGCAACCCTGAGATTTTTCCACCCATATATGTTTCCATTGATGAAATGGAACATACGAAGGCGATTTTAGAGAGTTTGCAAATTAAAGCTGGTTTAAGGAAGCATCACATATTTATAATTTATGATGTGGCAGTACTAATGATGGAAATTCTGAGAGATTTGAAAAGGAACATGTACAGTCTTCCTCTCATTAGAGAGTGGCTGGATGTTACATCCTTCAACTATTATCAAGAAACTAAGTAAGTACAACTTCTCTTTAGCTTCACAAATGTTTAAAGTCATGGCTGATCTGAAAGCACTTTCAAACTGGACATGAATGATTTCATAACTACCGACTTTAGATAGGAAATCCATGTTTTCTAGTGTCTTATTTCGGAACCATCAACTGTTACAAACTGATTTGAGTGGTAGAGTTGGGAGGGTTAAAGAAATTTTGTCTGTTAATCTGCAGAAAATCATTTTAGTGGAGGGAAAGGGGGTTCTCTGTAATTGATCTAATATTTTATAATTCACCATGATACTTTCATGTGTTACACTGATCTAAGGGACAGGGGATGTCCTATAGTGCTATATTATTAGATTTTTTATATATATATTTTGGTAAAGCATATTTTCCTTTATTTCTTAATAATGCCGATTATAATTACAATACAGTGTATGGGTTTTGAATGCATTTACAAATTAAAAGTTGGAGTCAGTTTCAGCTTTTTGAAAGTTTTAACTCACTATTAGACCTATGTCTAACCAGAAAAGTTTTAATTCATTACAGTTCAGTAATTTGATAGTTTGCCATTATATTGCATGGGTTATCGTTAAGTGCAATAGGATATATATACAAAAAAAAAATTCTGTTGAAATCGTATTTTTGAAAAAAGAATATCCTTTAAAGTTCTTATTAAATGACGAAAATTCCAATATCACCCCTATATCTTTTTTAAAATTTTGATATTCTGATATGTCTGTGTTTTAGGAAAAAGCTGTGATAATGTTCTTATAATAGTTCTATATTTTTCGAAATAAACTTTCTGTAATATTCCTGTGTTTCGGGGAAGGGGGTGAGAATATTTTTTATTACCAGTATTGGTTAACAACTTCTGAGTATAAGCCTTGCGCTTGATTGCTGTGACTCGTCATAGTTTTTTTCGTGCAATTATATACCAATCAAAGCTCATTTATGTGTCATAGACTGTAATGCAATCCATCAATTACTGCCACCTCAGTGCGAGGGATTGATCCCGCTATATTTAACTTTCACTAAGAAAATTGAGAGTCACAAAGCATTGGTTTTTTTTCAAAGCTGTTCTTACTTTCACAGAATCATAAATCTATGAGTTTTACTGGAGTATTACTGTTTTTATCATGTTGTAAGTGGACAAGCACTATGTTAAATGAGCTTTGGAATTTTCTTTTTCAGTTGTGAATGGCATTTCGAACAAGACCTTTACAATTATTGTGCTTTAGGAACAGCCAAACGTTTTTGGTAATTATGTAGTTACATTATATTATCTAACAAAGAGGCCCTTAACCGTTAGAGGTTTTATGGGAAAATAACTACCTACCAAAAGTAATCCATGCATTGTAATAATGTTTCAAACGTAATTTTTCATTCGTTTGCTTTGTTTGTCAGTTATGTCTATTCAGATCACTTGTGCCATGATTTTGGTGTTATTCCGACAAATCGGCATTTACCAGAAAGGCCACAGGATGAAAAGGCACCATTACCACGAAGACATCGTGTGAGCATTTCATTAAACTCGCAGCATTAGACAAGTAAATTGCTTGATGTGATATGCAATGTCTTTGTTTTCGCTTTTAGTTTGAACGAAGTAATACTCCTTCCTCAAAAGCTTCTTCTGTCCACAGTGAAACAATGAGTACAATTGTGAAAAATGTAAAATCAAGATATGACGACAGTGAGGAAAAGGTAAAATGCTACCATTAATGACTATTGAAAAGTTTGTAGACATCTCAAGATTTTTTAAGCAGAGAGAATCTAATTGATTGTCATCTTTTTGTAAATAGGTTGTTATTCAGAGTGCTGGATTGGAATTTCAATCACCATCATCTTCGAAAAGTGGTACTTATACTTCGGGCAGCAACATACCATTATCCTCTGAAGTGCGTGCTCCTAAGACCTTGTGTAAGTACACGTTTTATTGTCTCAAATGGAGTATTTTGATACCGGTTGGGAATTGAGACACAAATAATGTGATTTGGTATTTTCTTACAGCATTTGCCAACGTGGCGATTTCCAAACTTCCGGCCGGTCAGCAACAACAACAGTACCAATTTAATGACGACGAGTTCCCAGGACTGGGTGGTTAGTTTTTTACATGGTTAGTTCTTGATGGTTAGTGCATTCTCATAGTTTTTCTTGTTAATTCCAATTCTAGTTGAGTCTCTTACTTTGGACGATGATAGTACAATACCAGATGACTTAAGATCAGAGTCGTCAATCTCAATTGCTTCATTTGGAAATGAAAGCACTAGTTCTTTGCCCTCGGTTACATCGTCGTGGAAGTCATCGCAGTTTGGGACCTCGCGCAATTCAAATCCTCTTCCAATAGGTAAGCTGTTTAATTTTATCTATACTTTATAATTGTACTGCTTGGTTGCACCCTTGTAACCTGCATCTATATAGTTTTTTAGTTTATTAATAAATTGATATACAGAAGCAGTCAGGATATTGTAAAATGTTTATATTGCAAATTTTGTTCAAAATAAATTTGTATTCCAAAACGGGGGCTCAGTGCATGTGCATATTCCAGCAAATCCAAAGTAACGGGCTTCAACCTCTTGCTAGAGAGATGTCCCGTAGCACTCGTTAGAATCCCAAAATTGTTAGTTTGCTGGAAGTGATGCGGTTTCTGCTTAAATGTAATTCCAAATCGGCAAATCCCCAACACTTGCTATACACTCGAAGTATATTGACATGGGCTTTGAACCCAATTTTGGAACCAGAAGTTCTCCAGGACAACGTAGCTTTAATTAATTGGGGGTATATTCTGATTTCTTGTTTTTCTGGCCTGTTATGGTGCAAAGCAAGAAGTATCAGGGTGTGGCATAAATCAATTTTTATTTTTAAAAACAAATTAGTTAATGCATTTAATAAGGTTACAGAACTTTGAAAAATACTTTACAGAACACATTTTATAATGTTGTGGAGTAAGGGGACGTTCATAAAAGACGTCCGGGCTCGAGGATGTCACCCAGAAATTGACAAAACTGGATGGGGTGGGGAAGATGCATTTAGTTCGGGCATACAAAATACCCATTCACTCAGATTAGTCAATTGCAGTTACTAGACTTTCATAAATTTTGCATTGTATTTACTCATTTTACTTCGATATATTTTCATGGATATTATATCGATAAAAAAAATACATGTACCACATTAGCATCAATTTGTTATTTGGCGTCATTTGTCAGTTTTGGATGTCTAATGTACACGTGATAATTACCAAGGTTTTCTCTTCCCTCCTTAAGTTATAAACTTTTCACAGTTATACTTTCCAGACTTGTGATGTGCTTTGGAAATCTGGAAGGGTAGGGAGGGGGACAGATAAGATTGGGTTTTTTTGTGTTCAGCCGTACGGTATACCGGGAGTTTGATGATGTTCTAAAAATTGCGGCTGTTAAGATAGACAAATGATATTTACAAAATAATCCGAGAATCAATGATTTTCATTGAAAATTTGAGCTTAATTAAATGGAAAATTTGTTGTAAACGTCCATATTGACATTCATATCACCCAATCACCTATGCAAGCTTAATTTTATTGACTAGTTTTAATTGCTATATTTCAGGGAGAGGAATCGGACGTGGTCGTCCCATAGTTCGAAAGTAAATCCATATGAAATTCAACAATACGATGTAACGTTACAAACTCTTTTTACCTCATATCATTTCAAGAACGAATGTTATTTTTAAAGAAAACATCAGTCTTTTTCATTTCTGTGGAGAACCTAAGATCTTTTTTATTTTCATGCAAGCTGTTCTAACGAATATGGTTCTGATAACTGCTCCTGGAAGTACGTGTCAAACCAGTTTCCAAAATCCATTATCCTATGCCTTTTTTCATTATTGACGTTATTTGGAATACAATAAGTTATTGTATCTCCCTAGTTAATCTGTTCAGTTAGCTTATATGAGTTGAATCTGTATTTCATGTTTAAACGTAGAAAACGTTATTAAATGTTCTCATTTCCAATAGTTTTGTTCATTAACAAATATTAGTCATTTAGCTTATTGAATTCCTATTTTAATGTTATTTCTAATTTCAGATTGAAGGTTGGAAGTGGAATAAATGAGAAGTTTGATGTATTAATGTGTTTTTTGTTTGATAGAGCAACTCAGCAAACCAAAAGCTAAAGATCAGTCATTTGAGTAGAGCTAATTTTTATTAGTGAAATGCTAGCATTCCTAGAAAGACTGGAAACGGGAATAAAAAATGTGAAAGGGACTAACTGACCATTGGTAATTGAGAGGAAAAGAGCTAATCAGGTAAGGCCAAATTTCCTTTTTATATTATTTTATTAATGTCAGTTAAATTTTAGTTACATTCCAAACAGTCCCTTTTTAATGTCAAAATTATTTCATTAAGGCATGAACCACAGCTTTTACGTTCAGATT
This sequence comes from Proteroiulus fuscus, assembly GCA_034700285.1. NCBI lineage: Eukaryota > Metazoa > Arthropoda > Diplopoda > Julida > Blaniulidae > Proteroiulus > Proteroiulus fuscus. The sequence continues at coordinate 14,374 of JAQIXP010000245.1, read as the reverse complement.
CTTCAGGTCCACGTACGTTTGACCAGTCCCAACAAATACGATTGGCTGACCAGTGATGTATGTCATGGAAATGGCAGCTCCAACCTATAACAAAGATTTACGTTTATATTGGAGTCAATCATGCGATAGGGATTTTTCCAATAGGGCAACTGACCTTGTCATCGATAGTATCAAATTTAGTGAGAATAATTCCATCGATTAAATGTGGCTTCTCTTGTGAAGAGTGGTCAGCGAGAGCTTGATTGAATTTAACGAGCTGGTCGACAGCTTCATTCCCCACCAAGGCTTCGCCAACAAAGAGCACTAAATCTGGCTGATTCACTTGAATAAGCTAAATTATATGCAATTTCTCATTAATGAACTAATTTTGTTCTGAATTTTTTTTTCTAGAAAATTGGAAAGGTGAATCTTACTTTGGACAAAGCTCTCATCAGTGGCTCATTATCCTGCATTCTCCCTGCAGTATCCACGAGCACGACATCGATACGAGTGTCACGGGCTAAAAAAGCATATCTGTAGGTTAGCTATAGGAGGTTTTCTTAATAAACCACTTCGAACCACACATTTTTCATTCTCCAATTGGTGGGCGATGCCCACTTATTAAACGTATACATTTCAAGTTTGAAAACACTTAAAACCATATTAATCCATAGCATGGTGGCACACCTGTATTTCAGTGTTCTACAATAAGGATTGTTAGCTTAGTGGAAATTTCCAGAACAGCATAATGACTAACCATAATTGATGGCTTCCATTGCAATTCCTGCAGCATCTTTACCATATCCCTTTTCGTACAACTGCACCATTTGGACTCCATTATGTTGTTCGGCGGGATGTAGTGCATTCAGGTGACGAGCGTGAGTTCGTAGTTGTTCAACGGCACCAGCCCGAAAAGTGTCGCAGGCAGCAATTAGCACGCGTAAATTATTTTCTATCAACCAAAAGCAGATCTGAAAAAAAAACGGCATCCAAAGTTGGCAAAGAATGTCATAAATGCATGGTATGAGACAAAGAAATTGCCAACCTTGGCCAGATTTGTCGATTTTCCAACGCCATTCACACCGCAAAATGTAATCACAAATGGACGTCGCTGACGCTGAGCTTCCATAACATCGCGAAGAATGTCGACTTGACGCCTGGGCGATAACAGTTGGACTAAAGCCTCATTCAAGGTGGCCTTGACTGTCGAGGACACACCGGTAAAAGTCCCTAAAACTTTGCCTTCAAGCTTGGAAGCAACAGAATCACACAGTTTTTCGGCAATTTCGGAGGCAACGTTTTTCCCTTTAAGAACATTGGAATATTTTATTTTGGTCAATATTATGCACGTTCTCAATTGAGTTCTTATTTTTTTTTACATACCTATCAAGTGGTCTTTCATCTTCTCCAAGACTGGAACCATATCTTCCCGAGAGACATTCTTCGAGCCCACTAATCCCCTGAACATACTAAACATGCCCAAGCCACGAGTCTTCCTGAAAAAAAGAAAACTCATCATAAGTATGAAAATTTTAATATTACTTTTAATGTTCTGAATTGATATTTACACTTTATCAGTCGGTTTTTCAACATCGTCTTCCTCTTCAGATTCTTCTTCTGACGTTGATTCTGCTTCCATTCCCTTCAGATCGCCTTTCATGGTACGGATCCAAGAACGCTAAGAAATACTTTATGTTAGTCAAAATGCACAGTGATCCCTACCGTTCAAAGTTTGACGGTTGCTAACCGATTCAGGTGTGGTAATATCGTCAACCGATTGCTCCTCAGGTTCTCCATCCTCTCCTTTCTTGCTGAAATCTAAAGCGCCCTGACCTTTGGTTGCACCACCATTTTCCCAGATGCGAGCCTGCTTACCCTTCTGTTTTGGTGCTTGTGGACTTTTTCTGGAGTGACAATTGATGGGGTAAGTAAATTCTTTTCCATTTGGGCTTAATAATAAGCACATATACAGCAATTTCAATAACCAACCCTTTGTCAGCAGCCTTTTTCGGTTTCCCTCCTTGCAATTTCAACAACTTTAATTTATTCTTTTCGATTGTGTCATTGTCAAGTTCACTGCCTTTCAAATCTGTTCCATTACCAGCAGGTGTCAATTTAACTTCTTGCTTAAATTCTAACAAGGCATAAATTGAAATTGACATTAAAGGATAGCTAATTAAAAATTAAAGTTTTAAAAAGAATTGTTTGTCTTGTTACACACAATTAATATTGTTTTGACTAGGCATGCTACACTTCACACAAGAACATGCTATTATTCCTCACTTACTCTGAACCTTATCCAATTTTTGTTTGGCTGTAACAATTCCAACAATTTGTTTCAAAGCTATTTAACCTGTGTGCAAGGACCGATAATTTAAGCATTTTATATTCCCAGCTAGAGAACTACTACTCTACTAACCAACTTTTTTGCTTTCCTTCGTCTTTATGTCTTTGCGGCTTTCAATCATAGAAGCAACAGTTTTCTTTGACTTCTGCGACTGATCGAAAGACCGCATCCTTTTTGTTGCGTTTTCTTGCTTCTTTGCCCATTCCTCTGCCGATTGTAAAACTTTGCGGAAGATTGCCTCGAATTCAAAAATCTTTAAATGTACGAATTATTTTTCTGATCAACTAGATTTTGGTAGTATTATACGGCTAGATCCAGTAGGCTACATACTTTAAATATGCACCCTTGTTGCAAATCATCTTTGTATTTATCTCTAAATTCCAAGTGCACATCGTCTAGAAATTTATCAATGTACGAGAGCTGTAGTATTTTTTGATATGCTACCTGTTAAAAATATAAAACAATGCTGGAGAGTGTCAATACATTCTTAGCTTTTATTACAGTATCCTGAAATGGATGAAAGTTCTTACCACAAATATTAGCTCAAATTCATTGTCTAATTTATACTGTAATGTCAGCCCTTCATGGGTAAATATTGGGCTTCCTCCACGCTCCTACAAAATTCAAAAATTTATATATATATTTAAATATTTCTCTTCAAAAAAGAATGTCATCAAATCGTGACCAGACTAGATTGATACAGTCACCCTAAGTTAGCATTTGGGATCCTGACTATTGTTTTGGTGGTTTTCCACAGCCCATCTAAAAAAATTCTTCTTACTTGTATGAAATCTCCTGCCTGCTTCCCTATATCTCAACAAGGCCTGCAGATTGCAATTCTAAAGAAAACCATAGCCTAATCCCCAAATTTTTTACATATATATGAAGTACGGGATAGGTACCCAAATATTCTAAGCCCAAAGTCTGTAAACTTGAAATATGACTTGCAAGCACAGGTCACCTGACTATAAAATTCAGGAATTTCTTTTAAATTAATGTTTTCTGGAACTCATTTTACCTAGCTTGAAGAGATTAAAGGTAATAGCTTGAGGATCGATATAAAAGTATAGAATGTATTAAATTTAGGCTGTAAATTGTGCATAAAAGTTTTGCTTGTAATTTTTTAAATTTAATTCCTGGATAACATATGCTCGTATTAACCACGTTGATGTCCACAACATCTGAAGCACAAGTTGTGCAATTGCATGGTAGTCATAAAAAATTGACCAACCTGAAGGATCACAGACTTAATAAGCGCATTCACAGACGGTGTAAACAGCTGGGTCGTTCCTTGAAAACACCAAAGAACTATCCCCCCTTTGCTAAATATTGAAAATAAGTCAATCATGATGAAAATGGCCCAAAAAATCCCCAACAAGTGTCAGAATTGGGACCACTATCAGCACCATCAGGTACTCCTTTGATCTGACCGATACCACGGAATTCTGGGATTGGATAAAAATTGTCCATGGTGGCAAATAAACTGCCCTACGATTGGTGGATTTTTGGATGACGTCATCGTAATCATTTTTGTTGAAGAAAATGGGGCCTTGAATTTTAATACGTCGTTGTGTAAAATTGAATAGTTTATTCATTTTCTCCGTTGCAATTACTATTCCACGGTGCTCATTACGTCAAGTTCAAGCTTATTTACGAGTTCAGTCACATTTAGTTTAGCATAAAATAGGCAAACAAGTTGTTTTCCCATCATTTTATTTGACCTCAATACGAGAAAGACAAGTTCGACGTCGCCATTTTGAATCATGTGATATGTGCCCCTACTCCTTCTCACTCACATGACCCTGCTGTTGTGGCCCCGTGATCACAGTTTGCTGTCTTGCTGGCAAATTCAAAAATTTTAAGAATCATGGACATGCTAGATTCCAAGTAAGTGCACTAATTTATGCCAAATTAGTAGATTACTCTCTCTGAATCTAGGACTGAGCCGTTTGCTATAATGGCAGCACGAACTTCACCCAGTTGTAACTGGATATGCAAGTACCACCGGATCACAAAGTTAATGAAAGTTTTGAAGGACAGTACTAGGTTGATTATTTTAATTTGCAATCGTAGCACTGGAAGAAATCTATATAGAAGTAGAATATTAGTTAGCGGACAGAAATAGATTTTTTGCAATTTTATTGGGGTGACCTTTTAATGTCGTGCGACGTCGATTATCCGAATCCACGAGTATAGCTGGTAGTTTCAGTATGTGCTAAAACTGAGCGCTTAACTTTTAGTTAGTACCTTTTTCCTATTAAATTAAGTCCCAATTACTACTTTTTGAAAGTTTTTTAACATAAATGTGGTAGACACTTTTTAAATGTGGACTTCTAATTCGATTCCGGTTAATCGAGTTTGTACAAAGCAATTATTTTTTATTTGATGACGAACGACTTCTGGATTGAGAAGCTTATCAGCTAATAGGGCGGAGCATCTGACTTGTTCATCAATACCCGGTATGCTGATGTGTGTCAAACAAGATTTCGCAAAATTATCAAATTAAATGTTTTTGCATTCCCCAGTATTTCCCAGGAACAGATAAAATGTGAATTTTCCAATGGTGGTGGGGGAGCTTTACCCTCAATAGACCCCCAACTACTTGAACTGAACTACCTAAACAAATCAGGCGACTCAACCGTACTTAAATTGTTATTCCCACAAATAACCTGTAACAGGTATGAAGTTACCGGGTAATTTAAAGCATAACATTGGCTTGGTGAATGTAAATTAATGAAAGTTTTAAGAAAATGTAGAAAAGTAGTTTATGGCATAAGACATAATTTTTGTAGGTCATTCAGACGTCAAGTGACGTGGACATTTTGCATAGCAAGCTAGTCACTTTATCATAGCAATCCGTAATAGACACATTTTTACATAGTAAAGCCGTGATTTGGTTAATGGTCTCAAACTGAAACGTTTTTGCAGTAGCCTGACTGGCGTTTTGGTGTGCAGGATCACAGTGCAAGGTAACAAAGCGGGTTACTCACTCGTGATCTGCCTAAGTAGGTAGAATGCCAAATGAGATCTCAGAAAAACACAGAGGGCATGATCCGATCACAATGCCCGAATATACCTATATGGATTGCGCTAAAGGAGCAACGGTGTGAAACAATGTAGATGGTGCTAGTTATATCTTATCGCAATCTTACCACCTATAGTTGCCCGACAGCTTATAGAACCATGTGTTTCACTTTTGTATCATTACGCAGGAGTGCTGCTATTGGCTGTTTGAACTGTGGGCCGTGCACTATGGCGGCTGAGCCAATTGCTGCTTTCCTGCTCAGCAATACAAAAGTGAAATGCCTGGTTCTATAAGCTGTCGGCAATTATAGCATAGCGTATGGATGGGCATGCCCTCATGTATTGGCTAATACAAAAGAGGGCATGCAATATCATAACTGCATTAAGGTTAGCGTCATCTACAGTTTCACAATCAGCCAATGAAGAAATACTCATTTCTGGTTGTATTTGTGGGTGAATCCGAGTATAGACATTTGCTTGCAAAATCATTACTTTACTGAGTAGCCTATTTAATTGAAGTAAGCAATATGCTTATATTTAACTTAAAATGTCTTCCTTAATTGACGTACATTTATGCATGCCGGGCATAACACAAAATGCACAATGCTTAAATATTATTACGATAGGCTGTAAGAGTGATCAGTTTTAGTGCTACCCAAAGAAAGTTAAGTGTCCATTCATTGAGCATATATGGCTCCGCTCAGGGAAGGAGCTAAAAATGCATGTGCACATGGGTTGGTGAAAAATGACATTTTATTTGAATGCAGAAAGAAGCATTGCCATTTGACACATTTTGAGGTCAAAGTAGTTGATTTATAGCCCATTTTTACCAGTGTGCACTCCATACACCTTACTTCGCCTTGTAATTTTTTTTATAAACCTAACCTTAAGATGTATTATAATTATGTGTCTGGCATAAATTGGAGATTTTTTTATGTAGGCCTACTGTAGCCTACTATAGCTGTGAGGTTATTAGATTTCCATTTTATTAATTATGTCCCATAAATTGGCCAACTGGCCAAGTACATTTTTAATTATTTGCAAGTTTAAATCTTTTATTTCTTATTTCTTAACTCATTTTTATTGACTTACTAAAATATATTGAGTGAGACACATGTATAACTTAGAGCCTAATTATTTATTTCAAGTGGAGTATTAAGGTAGATATCAATTATTAGCAACCAATCAGCTGCTAAAATGCACAATGACAAATGAATACTTTTTTTACAGAGTTAATGATTTGTTGAATAAGCCTACATCTCAATATTAGCAAGTGTAGTTGTCCGAGCTAGATAGAACTAACTTCTCAAACAGATGATTAAAGTAAATGAAAGTAGGCTAAATTTATCAAGTTTCTCATTGGTTATTGTTGTCAGTTCATTTAATTCTTGAATTGTAACATAGCAATTGACTGATACTGCTGGCAAAATAATGATATAATTTTTTTTCTTTTAAATGTACAAAACAAAAATAGAACAGTTACCATTCATATAGCATGGACTGTTACTGTGGTTACACGAATTTCTTTAATTATTTTAGCTCTCAAGACAAGACTAACGAATCTACCACATCTGATGACACTCCCCAGATGCAGGCTGATGGTACGATCTCAGCTACTGATCCTGACTCTATGGTTGATTGGGAATGTCAGCGCAGATACAGTATGCTTATCTAAAACAAGTTAATAGTTAGCAGGGGATCAATCATAAATATATATATTGTAGTATAACCATGATGTCTGCTTTACCAGTATTGATCTATACTTATTTCTTATGCATTGTCTTATGTTTGAGCGTAATAAACGTGAGTCTGTTGTCACTGTGATCTGCAACTTAATCATACCATAGATTTTGAAAAGAAAATTCCTAGTACTATATTATTCCCAATAAAAAAGATACATGCTCTTGTATTTCAAGAAAAGAGCATACTTTTCATGATTGAACAGAAATCAATTTTCACTGTTTTATTTGAATCTGATCAGATAACTATAAAAATTGAAGAGATAAGTCCAGTAACTGCATAAGGTATTGCTTATTTCTAAAAATAAATCTATAAACCTTGAAAACTTTTGGCGTGCTGACCTAACGGAAAAAGTGCACAAAATTCACGCCTCAAAAAAAGCAATTTTCAAAAATAGGAGCATGTTCATTTAATGTGGATAATAAAGCAATTTAATGAAAAGAGGTACTGCAACACCTTTCAATTAAGCCAATACTCTATGCTTGCAGATGGATCCATCGAAGAGTCTGTTGACGACCAAGCATCAGGAATTTCGGCAGGGGCCGGACTTATTGAATCTGGTGTCCAGTATCCATTTCGGACAGAAAATGGTCAGTGAACGGGGCTGTTTGTCACCCTCTTCAGTCGTGATGTCAGTTTGGGATCCTACAATTCAATTACGGCATACTTTCCAGGTGCTGTCACTTTCCGGGTAGTACAATTGTCTCAAGGATCTGGAGATGGCAGCGAATCGGCACAAGTCTTGACGACATCTGCTTTTGCCGGACAGCAAGTCCCAACCGTAATCGCCAGTCCATTCAGCAATGGCAGTAGTCCATCGGCAGACGGTCAAACTGGGGAGACACGATTCACTTATTTCCCAGCAGTAGCAACGGCGGATGGAACCGTCGATGCCACTGCAACTGCTATTGCAGCTCCTGCGGGTAAATGAAGAATGCTCGTTTTTTGAAGTATTGCAGAGATCGTTCATATTGTTTTGAAGGGATTTCTTGAAAAGTGAATTCTTTGTGAATTAGGTCAGTTTTATGTTATGATGTCGCCTCAAGATGTCCTCACAGGAAGCCAAAGGACAATTGCTCCAAGAACACATCAATATAGTCCAAAGGCCGATGGGCCTAGGACAGTGAGAGATGAGCGAAGACGCGCTACACACAATGAAGGTATGTGGTTTACCTTTTTCCATAGTGGTTACTTGAAAATAAAGCACATTAAAATTTTTTTTCAATATACTTACAGTCGAACGACGGAGGAGGGACAAAATAAACAACTGGATTATGAAGCTGGCTAAAATTGTACCAGATTGCACTCAGGATCACTCAAAACAGGGACAGGTAATGTTAAATTTTTAGTTTGTTATAAAGTTCTCAAATGTGGCTTTCTTTCCAAAGCTGGGAATTTTTATTAGATGCTACATTCTTAAAAAGTTCCGATTCATAGTAGTTTGTGGCACTTGATTTAGCTTAAAAAGGAATATTATTAGCTGTGAAATTACTATTTCCAAAGCATTCACGTCTCCCAGCTTTGATTTTGATTAACATCCCTTATCCTCTTAGTTAATACTTAGTGATACCTGCCCCATGCTTGCACAGAGTAAAGGCGGTATCTTGGCTAAGACGTGCGATTACATCAACGATCTAAGAACAGCGAATCAGAGACTCTCGGAGAGCTTGAAGGAGAGCGAGCAGATTGCGGTCGATACGGAGATACTCCGGCAGCAGTGCGAGGAATTGAAGAGTGAAAACGCCCTCTTAAGGGCCCAATTGCAACAACACGGCATTGTGATTACCGAAGTTGAATTTGGCGACGTCGTATCGCTGAAAAAATAAATGCGTCGGAATCGTCGCCTCTGTGCTATTCTAAACATGTTTGGAACTTTTGGATCCCTGGAACACAAGCCTGACTTCCTCCGAATTATTCTCGTTTCGGAATGGCTGCATGACTAATTTTGCTGCAGAACATTTATTGTGACAGTTGCAAGTGGGAAACATGTCTTTTCAATTCCCCCGATTGCAGAGTTCTTTTGAGGGATTTTTTTGACTAATTCTTATAGACACTCCTCAAAATTGATGTAGTTATTACGTGGACGACTTTTAACTCGAAAAAAAATGCAGATTTAGTATTCAATCACAACAGATTTTGTTTAATAAATCTGCGCTTTTGACAGCACGCGCGTACCAAGTTATTTGGGCCATTATTAACGAGTGTCTATGAAAACATTCGGTAATTTTTGCATTCACAATGTATATACGTATATATATATATAAACTATAGGTATATCTTATCAAGATGGATCGTTCTAACATAATGACAAGCACCGTTGTAAATGAATGACTATTTAAAAGTCTATGAATTCGTTGTTTTACATTAAAATAAATGGGTGCTGTTATGCATTTCGAGAATGAATCTCGAAGTGCTCGGGTTGTTACGCCACGTTTTGGCTAGTAATTTTGCATAGAGTGAGGAAATATTCCACGTAATATGGTTTCCAAAGTATGTTATGACCTGATGAGATCGTGGATTCTATCATCTTCTGCTTTTTCTTGAACTTTTTTTTTGGTTTTTCTTTTTAATGAACTGTTTTGTCAGAACTTTTCATTTGACATAAATGAATATTTTAATAGTATGCCTCAAGTGTGGTTTAGTCCCACATGCTTTGTTGAAGTGGATCCCAAACATTTTACATTTTCTTCCTGAAAATTGTAAATTTAAATGGCACTGTACCATCACTGATTTCAGTTGCAGAGTTAGGTAACGATTACACTGCATCCAACTTTTGCAAATTTTTTTCTAAGGCGATGTAGGACAGCCCCATCCATTGATTAATCTGCCAGCACAAGTGGCTACACTAAACGGCTTACATTTTTATCGGTTACTGACATTGCATTGAATCGGTCAAAAAAACAAAATTCTTTGTTTGGTGTCGGTTGTAGGTAGAGTTCAACCGCTGTCACCAAAATTGGTCGGTGCCAATGTAAACACTTCTATGTGTTCAGACGGTTTTGGTTATTTAACCGACTTAACCGATTTCACGCGACATATGCAGAAGTTGGATCCAGTGTAACCATAGCCTCATTTTTTACTTGTGATATACTTGCGTATCATAATTTTGAAGCACAACAAGAACACCTATTTGTTGGAAATTGATTCTTTTTTTTGGGGGGGGGGGAGGGGGGATGGTGTGGATAGATTCATACCTTTTGTTAAACCTTATTTTTCTAAACTTGCTGTTGCTGAAGAAATTAATTTTAGTGAACATATGTGACAGTGCATACATACTTCTATCTTGTGTGCAATCATGATTATAAGGCATTTTCTAGACAATGGTGTATATATCCTGTAATGTGGCTTGCTACGTCCGAATGACACGATCGAACTTTTAATGTACAAATCACATTTGGGTTGTGTGGAATAAATTAGAGAAGAATGCAGAGAATTCTGAAGTTGGTTGATTAATTAAATTATTTTTAATTGTTGAAGTTAATTATGATTGTATGAGAGAGGAAATTCAGTCTTGGCCAACTCATATATAACCATAATGTATACTGTCCCAGAATATTTCCTGTTTCATTCTTTTAATTAATTGTTTCTGTATATCAAGTTTCCCAAAGTGGATGCTATGCTTCCCCCTCCCCATCCCGTGGCAATAATGAAGGTGCTTGGGAGGCAATGCTGGCCCCAGGAGAAAAAGGGGGGCATTGATGAGGAAGTTCTTAGGATGCTGCTGACAAAATTAGACTAATGTAGACAAATTGGCAGCACAACACCTAACTTATCCTCCTTATTAGTGATTACCGGGTATATTTAAATTTTACTAATTTGATTTATATAAAAAATATTGGAAAATTTGGCAAATGTTTGCAAAAAATTTGGAAATTTAAAAAAAGATGACGTCAACAATAGGGGTGGGTGGGTCCTTTCTCTAAATGTTGACAAAAGTTGACAAACCTAAATTTTTAATACCCAGGTAGGTATTTTTTTTAGTAAACGTCTTTTCTGGACAGCCCCAAATAAAAAAAAATCGGGTAAAGAAATAAATGGACGACCCTCTTTGTCGTTATCTGCAGGACTATGGATAGAGGAGTGCTGCTTGGAATCTTAAGTTTTCAAGTCTTGTTTGATATATTAATATGAATTTAGAGCTTTTAGGTATTATTTTTCTTATTATTAATGAAGTAACATTCCTGTGAACTCATATTTACCTGTTACTTTTGATCTTTTTGTATTTTATAGAGTCTTTTGGACAAAATTACCCCGAGGTAAAGTGACAAGACCATGCATTCATAACTTATGAATCTTCAAGTTTCTTATTAATATCATTTACAATTGAATATTATAAATGCTACAATTTCTGTATAGGAATTTGATGGAGCCTTAGACAGTATTAGCTTAGCTGTTACTTGCTCATTTAATAAAAGAGGAACATTGCTAGCTGTAGGTTGCAATGATGGCCGCATTGTTATTTGGGATTTCCTTACTAGGGGAATTGCGAAGATTATTAGTGCGCACGTTCATCCTGTTTGCTCATTAACGTAATACTAATAAGCATATTTTCCTGTTTTCTGTAAATTAGTCTGGTAAGCAATTTATAATAAATTTGCTTTTAAATTTAGCTGGAGCAGAAATGGTCATAAGTTGCTCAGTGCTTCCACTGACAATAGTGTAGCCATATGGGATGTCCTGCAAGGAGAATGTGACTATCGTTATAGGTTCCCATCCCCGATTCTTAAGGTTCAGATTCACCCACGAAATGAGTAAGGCATGCTTTTTGATTTCATTTGTTATCTGGACTTACTGTTTTTTGTTTGTAATAATGTTATTTTAATATTTAGCAAAGTATTTCTGGTCTGTCCCATGAAATATTCAGCCGTTCTGGTTCAGACCGACGGTTCGCACACGCTGGTACCTCTTGACGATGAGGTAAATTGGCATGGTACATAATTGTTTTTAGAATCTAGTTACTTATCCTTCATTTTTCAGTCGGATGTTAACATTGTGGCGTCTTTTGATCGGCGGGGAAATAACATTTACACTGGAAATGCAAAAGGAAAAGTGTGTAATTGATTTTTCTGAAATGTCTTTCTAATTTAGAATATTTTCATATAATTTCCAATAATTCCATTTCTAGATACTTGTTTTATCATGCCCAAACATGAAGCTCATTGCCTCCTTTCGGGTTACGACCGGTACATCAAATACTACCGCAATCAGATCTATTGAATTCGCTCGCAGAGGGGAGTATGTAAACATTCTTAATGATACGATGTATAAATTTACTATTGACACCCTTATCAGCTCATTGTTACTATATTTTATAGTTGTTTCTTGGTAAATACAGCCGATCGTATCATTCGAGTATATGAGAGTGGGGAAGTTCTAGCTTGTGCTAAAGAAGGAGAGCCTGAGCCAATACAGAAATTACAAGATTTAGTTAATAAGTAGGTTATAGGATGGGGTTGTGGCTGTAGAAATATTCAAGTTTGATGATGCCCATATTTTTTTCACGTAGAACGATGTGGAAGAAGTGTGTATTTTCTGGTGATGGGGAATATATTTGTGCTGGTTCTGCTAGGCAGCACGCATTGTACATTTGGGAAAAAAGTATTGGAAATTTAGTAAAAATATTACACGGAACTAAAGGGGAGTTGTTATTAGATGTTGTGGTCAGTACAGCAATTTATTGCTTTGAACTTCATGATTTAGAAGTTTACTTCTGACTTTGAAATTTCTTTTTAAATTCAGTGGCATCCAGTCAGACCAATAATAGCTTCTATTTCGAGTGGAGTCGTGTCTATATGGGCACAGAACCAAGTGGTTAGTGTATACATTTTTGAAGTGTCAGCAAGATAAAGAAATTGTGATAAGAAATACTTTCAATTTTACAGGAAAATTGGAGTGCTTTTGCTCCAGATTTTAAAGAACTAGATGAAAATGTTGAGTATGAAGAGCGAGAAAGTGAATTCGACATGGAAGATGATGACAAGAGCATTGAATTAAACACTGGTAGGTTCACTTCTTTCAAATTTGTTTTGTTGGCAACTAAAGTTCCAATATTTTTTTTATTAAAATGTTCTATGATTAAAGAAAGGCAAGAAGAGGATGAGTTAGTTGATGTAGTCACTGTGGAGAAGATTGTTGCATTTTTCAGCAGGTATTTTTAAATAATATTGGAAAATTTCTGTAGGTTTTTAACGTTTATGGCCAATATGGCAAGAAAAAAAGTTTGTCAAATACATTAAGTCTGACTAAAATAAAGCAAATTACTTTAATAGAAAAAAGTCAGAAGTACTTTTTAGCTGTTTAATTTTGAAATTTAATATTTTAATATTTTGTTCGTAGTGACGAAGATGATGAGGATGAAAAAGCTTTAATTTATTTACCGATTTCCCCCGAAATAGACGAACCTGAAGAGGGTTTTGGAGTTCCTGTGGAACAGGTATTTGCAAGAGCCGTGTGTTTATGTTAGACTAAAAATATGATTAATGTTTAAAGAGTTTACTCTAAATAGTTGGCAGATGACCATTCAGGCAAGAGAATAGTTTCCTCCGATCATAAAGAAAATGCATCTCCTAAGAAACGATCAAAATCGTTAGTTGTGGATCTCATGGATGCTCCTTCTGATGGTAAATTGCTGCCAGCGGAATTCATTCTTCCATGAGTGGGGTTGTACAAAGTTAATTCTCGTTTTTGGCATAGAAATTCATCCTTTGTTAAATGTGAAGACGAAAGACAAGGCCCAAAATCAGCCAAAGAAAAGTGGCCGCCCAAAATCCATTTTTTCTGTGCAAGGTTCTTCCTCTAAAAACAGTGACCAGAAGCAGCACCATAAAATTAAACATAAGGATGGTCGTGGAGGACTACCCGGAAAAGTGTACAAAGGCGATTCGCCACGATCAGACCGGAGAGGTTAGTTTTAATTATTTTATTAAGTGATCCTATATACATGTATCCTCTTATTTTTTAACTTGTACGTATTTTTTTCCTATAATTTGGTCTAATTGTCATGAATTTACCTGAAATGCATGACTGCAATTAAGAGAAAGTTGGCAATTTTTGGCAGTGGAATAATTTCCACAGTTTTTTTGTACCCTACACTTACAACTTGTTAGTGTTGTGGTCACATCAAGCAGCAAGGAATAATTTTATTCATTTTTAAAGGGACAGTCTCACTTTGAAACAAGTTGGTTTTAATAAAAAGAGCATGAAAAATTATCAATAAATAAAATGATCTGAATACCTGGATTTGGTTGGCAATGCGAAGCCTTAATAGACGCCATGTTTATTAAA
>JAQIXP010000244.1:0-30547 GCA_034700285.1 Proteroiulus fuscus | reverse complement strand
CGATTGTACGGCTCACGGGGCAGATAAACAAAAAAAATCATGCATCAAGTTTTAGTAAATTTAATTGTCCTTCATAATTTATGTTTAACCATGCATTATTGATTAATGTGTACTTTTATTTAACATGGAGATTCTCATAGGAACATATGCATGCTTTCAAAAGTGTGGACAGCCCCCTTAATGAAAAAATGAAAATAAAATAATAATAAGTCTGCGACTTTCAGTATACTGTAGACGGGATATACATATGTAGGCCTTCTATATAATTTAGAAATTTTGTTAAACTTGACATTATATATAATAGAGCTTCCTTTTAGAATTCATGCATTGACTGATAAATGGGTATATTACTATTATAGTATGTCAATTAAAATTATCCCCTGCAGATGCACCTCGCCCAGTTTTAGGTTATTCAAATAAATCGAGTTAATGGGTGTTAGCTCTTAATATTTGACCTTTTTTTAATGTTCTTATTTTATCGGTTATTCTGCTCCCAAAATTTGAATGTTTGATGATATATCAGTTATAGGATATAAGCCTATAATTTGGTTCATTTACATGCATATTTTGGTGATTAGCAAAGAAACAAAGACTTTAAGAAGGTATCGGTGACTAGGCCTATTTAGTGTAATTGTTTGTTCAACTTGGTGGCTGTTCTTGTTTAACTATAGTTTCATGATAACTATATATGAGGTCATCGCTTGTAACTGACAAATTAAAGCTACACATTGTGGTGGCTCCAAAGTTATTCAAATTTCACCATGTTCCACTTTAAAATATTATATATTAAGCCTACGTACCAATGTTTTGGTATATGTCTTAATTATGTGCTGTTAGAAAATGGTCTGAAAAGTTTGACATTTTTTTAGTTTTGTAGTATTGCATTGCATGGAGTTTATTTATCTATTATTACCAAATTAGTTAAATCTATCAGTCTTTGCTTTTTTGCTACATTTTGCTTTGGAGGCATTTCTATGAGTAGGCCTGTTACATTTTTATTTCTGCAGATGGCGTAGGCCTACTTGTCTTAAATTTAAATCGATGGAACAATTTTCCCCTTAGAATGCAGGGCCAAAAGTTTTCATTTTATAGGCCTAGTATTTAGGTGAGTAGGCCCATAGAAAATTAATCATATACTTGAATTGTTTGAACTTTTAATTAAATGTTTCTGAAATATAATCAATGATGCTGACCAGTTTTTGTTGTTAAATTAGAAAAGGGTGTAGGCCTATATTACCAGTAGTCAAAATACTGTCAATATTGAAGTATTCTTAGACCTTTTGACGTTTTCAACAGAAATTAATTGGTTTTCCTCATGCAGTTACTCAAAACGTGACCAAAAATGTTGACTTCGTATATTGCTTTATTGGTATTCCTCTTATGAGACTTTTTTTAAATGCCACTGCAGTACCAGGTAGTTGCCATACTTGTCTTGTCTAGACCTGCTACTTGTTATACAATTCATGGGTTAGAAATTTAACAAAAAATTGAGGGAACATATTAATATTTTATTATGTATCAGTTTTTCTGGAGTTGTAAGAAGGATTTGGTGGGATTTCTTTCATGCCTTGTAAATATATGTTTAGATTGCAGAAAATCAAAAAGCATTTATGCAATTTAATAACATGTGCATGATGCACATGTCTTAAATTGCAACATGTTGTTGTTAGACTCAACCTTGAGTTTGTTGATAAATGGCATTGTGGCGAAATTGATTTTAAAAAATATTAAAGGAACAATGGACATGGACCCAACCAGTAATCTATTAGGCCTATTTTCTTCCTTGGCGAAAATGTAATATGTATCATGGAGAATCTTCGTAGCTAGGCTTACATGAAAATACTTTCTACTAATGTTGACTATTATTATTCTAGATAGTTGTACTTTTTAAACCATGCATGTAGTGGAATTTACATTTACTAGTCATTAAATTTTCTTCCCAAGGCAAACCTGCAAACCCTTCCAAATGAATGTCGTTTATGTTTTCTCATTAAAGCAGCAGATAACTATTGAGGCCTTATAACCTGTATTAAAAGCCCAAGGTTGAATTGGCCATTATAAATTAATATATTAGCTGTTAATAGCTTCCAAATTTTATTCCGGAATGGTTGTTCGTATGCCAGCCAAATAAAACGCTATCAACCAATTGCAATAAAGCTGTGTAAATTGCATGGTGTTGTTGTAAGTCCAGTATCCAATTTCCTTATTAAATGACGTATAAAAGCATTATGTTTAGCACTGAATAGACCCAGCATATCAATTTTATTATGGTTTTCAATGTTTGACAACTGGAATTTTGTTTATATCGATTGCACAGTTGTTTGGTAATTTTTACACTTTTGAGTTTGTAAGTCTGCATCATGAGAGCTTTCACCATCATAATAATTTTATTGACAATTAAACAAGGTGCAATTCGTTTTACCAAACACTGTTAATAATGTTTAGAAAGTGTTGGCCTACGTGCATTTTCATAAATTACTAATTTCCTAGAAAGTTTCACTTTGTACATAATACAATTCATTTCATTGTATAACAGCAATTGACATCTCAAGTGGCAACTTTATTTATCTGTGAAATGCTTTTTTTAATGTAGGGCTTACCGGTAATGAATTTGTTTGTAATACCGGTGCTTAATAAAAAGTGCATTGTAGACCTACACATAGGACCCTTGGTGTGTAGCCTACTGTAGGCCTATTAGTTTTCTATTAACTCTGGTATTAGGTAGTTGTTTATACAATTGGAAATTACGATAAGTAATAACTGAAAACCATTTTTTTTCGTTATTGACTAAAAGTCAATGTATGTGCTTAGGCCTACATTAAAAATAGCACGTAATGGGAAAAGTGAAACGCAAACAGGCTTGAGGTTTATGAGTAATTGGCACCAATATCAAATGCAATTGAGAAAATTAATTCATTATAGAATTTTTAAAACACATCTAATGAAGAAGTCATCAACATGTTTATTTTAACTAGTAATAATATACCAAAGCCTAAGGGTTTTTTATCAGCAATTTTTATCTCAAGTTAGTGCAAGATTTTTAAAAGTAGCCTACTTCAGCCATAGTAGTGTTAATTTCTTTGGCTTCTTGCCATCATTGAAAATTGTGAAATTATACAACTGCTTATGCTATCTATTATCCTCCATTCTTGAATTTAAAGTACTAGTACATATAATTTAAAGATGAAGGAGGTCTTATTATTCAATTAAGTTGATTGGCATCAGATTAAAGCTGCCATTTAAGCAATTTCTTTATGACAATCCTTGAATCTGGATTTCACGGGTTATTTCCTGCTGTTGGTTTTTGATTTATTCAAATTGATATATCTTCCTGGCTAATGTTTGACCTTGTTGCTTTTGATGAATACAAAAAACTTGTAGCAAGGGTTTTCACTGTTATGATAACTAATGTTTTTAATTTTTTTTTCTTTTTCAGCCCTGTGTATCGTACTTCCAACTTCTTCCATCAGATCGCCGGAAAGCACCAGAGAGCTTTTGGAAGTTATTATTTTATACGGGAACAGTGAGCTACAATGGATATTTGTTGTTTTTCACTGAAGAGTATAATTTCTTCCATAGACCAGGATTTGTATGGGAAGGTGAGAAAATTGTTGCCTTTATTCATTCATTCTGATATTCCGTTTTTCTTTATTTTGAAAGTATTTCCTGATTTTTACAGGTGGGAAAATGATATTTCATTTTTCATTTTTCCGAGTAGCATTCCAGCTGCGAGTGACAGTGCATTGTACGGATAATAAGCTGCATTATTAATGTATTCATTGTCTCAAACTGTGCCCTATCTTTTTATTGTTGGCTGTTTTACTTCCAGAAACTAGGCCAAACACTTTCTTTGCTTCCAGTGAGAGATATTAATTCATTCATGGATTTGCATTTTTGTCGGAAATAACCTCATTTTTTTAATCCAAAGTTCCTAAGCTGAACTAGTGTGGAGATGCTTCTGTTAGCATATTTTAGCACTGTAGTTAGTTAGCTCAAGCTCTGGTTTCCATGAGTCAGACCATATCTTAAAGATTGGCTCAACATTATTTGGAAGTGGCCATGGAATACCTAAAGCAGATCAATTTGTCTTACAAACTGAATCCAGGTTTCCCTAGTATGCAAGTAAAGTGCTGAAGGAGTTATTACTTATTTACCGAAAATGAATTCTGGAAGAATAATTCCACTAACAATAAAACGGTAGGGTGAACTGAAGAAAAGGGATGTTACTTCGAGGCTCTGTTCTAAGTTCAAGGAAGCATCCTTGAGTGTTAACTTTTAATCTAGATTGGAAATGCAACTGCTGGACTAATATTTAATTAGGTTTTCATTTTCCCCAAATATTTATTTACTAACTCAAATGCTTATCATTTACTTACTAAGCCTGTATATCGCCCATAAAAGTGAGCAAATCCACAAATGCTTGTAGGTAAACTCACGGCATACTAGCTGGAAAACCAAGCCTCTGTTATAAATAAATTACATGTAACCATGCAACAATTAATTTCAAATTTAAAATATGATAGGGAGAGCTGGAAAGCACTCACAGTTGATCAAAGTCTATTTAAAGTTTCTTCAAAAAAAGTTTTTAGATTGATCAGTTTCAGTGCCATGTAGCCTAGTGGTTTTATCTGTACCATGGTTCACTAGAGTGAGAGTAGAGTCCTTTATTTTATCAGGGTTACTAGATATTTAAGAATGATATTACCAAATTTCAGCCATTGTCTCAAAATATTGATAATTTATTATATATACCTAATTAATAATCTAGTAAAAATACTGTAAAATTCGTGATGTATTCTTAATTAACAGAAACTATTTTCAGAGAAAATCCCATAAAGCTCATACATTTTGATTGAAATGCAAAAGTTAAGTATTTGTTTTAAGAAAAAGGAGCCTGTAAACATTTTTGTAGTAGGCATACCTCGTATGATAGAAAATCCTAGATGGAGCAGTGTATTCGCCTTACAAATAGTGTGAACAATTCCCTGGCCTGCACCCGAGCGACTCCTAAACAGGACTTTGCGCTCTAGTAATTCCTGAGTGTGTCCGAGCATTTCCCATAACCAAGTAAATACAGAACTCAATCATAAGCAATACTATTACTCATGTAATTAACTAAAAAAAATATAATAATTTAAATTTCAATGAAAGGGTATGGACTACCATTTGGTTCTTTGTGTGATTTATAGTGGTACGTGCTGCTGAATAAATCTAATGATATATGCTCATATTAAGTATGTCTCATGGATAGTTTCATTCATGAATTACTCATTGTATGTATATATTCTGTGTAGTCAGGATCCATAACAATTTGAGCGGTTTAAACTTTATAGAAAGTAACATTCGTTGCTCCCAAAATAAATGGAAAGTTTGATAGGATAAAGTGAAACTACAAGCTACTTATGAAATTCTATCGTCAAATATTTGGTTTTGTTATCTGGAGTAAACATGTTTTCTAATATGTAGCCATGTCATTTTTTGTAAGCAGAGGTTCATGGAAGGTGATGATAGCAACTTGGCATGTAAAATGGGATATTTTCAAGGAAAAACATAACTGACATTTTTGTGGACAATTTTTTAGCTTTGACCAAATTTTTAATTACACATTGCCATTTTGCACACCTTAACCTGCAACAGACAGCTTGAATTTGTTACTTGTATTTTGACAGTGCATCTTTATTAGTCCTTGTAATTTTTTAATGTGCTGATTTTTGTTAATTTTATTTTTTAGGATGGGCACCCGGAATGGTGGTTGGACCAGAGGTTTATTTTTACTACATGATCCAGGGTAGTTTTTACGTTCATTCCATTTTTGCCACAATTTTTATGGATCTGTGGCGAAAGGACTCGGTCGCTATGCTTGGCCATCATTTTATAACTTGTTCGCTAGTATTTTTGTCCTACGGTCTTAGGTATGGGCATTTATTTCTCAATACTTTTTACCCCCCTCATATTAAGATGGTGGTTTGTCTTTTGCCATAATTCTCATCTTAGTTATCGGTTCACAGAAATTTTCCTTTTACTTTAGGTACTGCAATGTAGGCATTTTGGTTTTCCTGCTACATGATATCACAGACGTCGAGTTGGAGTTTACCAAATTAAACGTGTATTTCAAGCGAAGAGGCGGCAAATTTTATTCCAGTCACGAGTATATCTCTATATTCGGATTCATTTCTTTTACTGCTACTTGGTGAGTTTTCAAGCGGTTGCTGAAATGTGCGCCACATTTCAATTGTCAGTATTTCTGATTGAACCTTTTCCTGTTGTGTCTTTGTTATTTTAATTATGTTGGGAGAATTATGCAAGGAATTGTTTAAACATCTTAGCTACTAAATACATAAAGATAATTTTTTAACAAAATTTGAAAATATTACTAATCAATCGAATTGTAGGGCTTCTTTAATATTTGCATTGAAATTGATTTATTTTCTAGGTTGATTGCTCGTTTGTATTGGTATCCAACAAAAGCCCTTTATTCTGCCGGCGTGTTGGCAATCGGGAAACTACATCTACCATTTAGCCCTCTGCTCACTGTTATGTTGTGGCTGATCTTCAGCCTTAATGTTTATTGGTTCCTGGTGAGTGGTAGTATCCAATTTCATGCATTTATAAAACAAGGCAGTTATAGGCCTTATGGTGTGCTGTGGTTGAATTCAATTCCCTTAACCCACAATTGTTTTATGTAATGTTATTTGATATGAGGGTAATCCCACAATCGGAAGAATGTTCCCTTATAATTTGAAGCTTAAACATCCTTGTCAAATTAAAATTCTGACAATTTTGAGGAATATTTAGAAATATTATCCCTTTGTCTAGTTAGTTGTATTCGAAATAAGGACGAATTTTGAGCTTCCATATCGAAACCAATTGAAATTGATGAGGAATGCAAGGAAAGAACAATAATTTTTGGTTAACTGCATTTTTGCAACCGAATTATCTCTTTTTGCTAACTTGCCTTGGCACAATTCCTGCAGACTTTGCATTATGCTGTATGCAGTTGAGAGTTAAATGTCACTCTAGTTGCATTGATCTTAAAATACACTAAATTTAGCTAATAAATCCTTACTCAAGTCCTCTCACAGGGATCTTAAGCTGCCCAATTGCAGAAAATGAAGCATTCTAGTCAAAAATGGATCTGGAACTGTTTTCCTTATACCGTAAATGACCAAATAGTAGCTCGGGCTCCGGTAGTAACCTGGGCTCAAATAGTAGCTGGGGGTTCCCAGTAATTTTGACTAATAAGATAGCTGGTGCTCAAATTGTAGCCGGGTTCACATAGTAATCCGGGTTATTATTTGGTCATTTACGCTAAACAAGCGAGTGCAAGGGTTTTCTTACGTAGGGTTTCTCTCTCTTGTGTTGCTTGTTACGTACGGTATTTAAAAACAATAATACTGGTAATACCAGTATGCAGTTTCGAAGCATTTTGTACCTTACTGGACATATCCTAAATTACGGTAGGCCTATAGGGCCAAGTGTAGGCCAGAAATAATTATTAATAGCCTGGGCTCAAATAGCAGCCAGGGCTCAATCAGTAGATGGGGGGAGAGATTAATTTTACAAAATAGTATCCCGGGCTACTATTTGGTCATTTACGGTAACTATACAAGTGTGATTTCCTAATATATTAGTATATGTTTAAGTAGAACTTTTGAATTTGAGACTGATTTTAGGCAGTTACTTTCAGTTTTTAGATATATAATATATGGCCCTATTATAGGCCTACTGCCTTTGCCTTAACCAGTGAGTTTTTAAAAGAACTCATTGTTTTAGGGAAAAATCATTCAATACTTTGTTTTCAATTGTTCAGTATTTAAGAAAGTGTTCACTTTTGAATATACTCTAATGGTTATCCTTGAAGTAAATTGTATCAAACGGGCTTGTTTGTTGATCCATGTGCTAAATTAATGCATTTTACTAAATATTTGCTTTTCATCTTTTATCTATAGTATATAGTGCTGTTCCTAATCAAAGTGGTAACTGGACAAGTTTCTGAACTGGTAGATACGAGGGAGTTTGATTCCCCGACTAAGACATCGCAAAACATGAATGGCAAAGCTTCCCATAATGGTGTCCACTGTACAGAGATTACAAATAACATTAAACAGTAAGTGGGTACCAAAACCATTTAAAATAGATACCAGTTATCATATGGCATAACTTATGCACCAAATTTCTATTTTAGTTCCTAGTTTAGTTGCTTTTCATCATGTTTATTTCAAGTTTTAAGAGGTCATACTATTTTAGTTTCATTAGTAGTATACCCAAGTGCATATGTAATTCCAAAACGAATGGTCATTTATTTAAATGTACTTTGAATTCGCTAGCTTACGATGAATCCAGTTTTATTGTGATTATTGCTTGTTGGATATTGCAATAGCCTGAAGAGACCTTCATGCATATCTTAGTTGAATTTTTCTTTTACTGCATGGTGGCCGTCTGCAAGCTGTTTTAAAAATCAATAGTACTTAAGAATAGGATTATGACATCTAAAATGTGGACATTGGGGTTTTGCCCTGTTTGTTCATGTGTATTATAGGCTCTGTCTGGCATTTCAGGATGCGGGTGGTTGAAAGGCAAAGAGCGAACAGAGTGCTTCAAAACGTGGAGGCCAAAAAGCTATATCAAACAATACAATGTACGTGGTTACATCCTCAACTGCAATTTATTTACCCATAGTTGCATATTAGTCTCGTTTTTGTCACGTGTATCTTCATATCCACACGTTGGTGCTTGGTTCGAACCTGTGAGATTTACAGTTCTAGGTTTTGCGTAGTCTCAAATTGTCCCGTGCTTGTACAAAACGTGCAGGTATGCTTGAAGACTGCATTGCTTTCAAAATAGCTTCAAGTTTGCAAAAGGTTTTTTGTTGTCATTGAATTGATGATTATCATTTGGGGACATTTTCCTTGTGGAATTCAATCCAAGGTGAACGTGTATCCAACTGGTTTTTTTTTCCAGCCGTGACACTTAATTGCCAAGGGATGGATACTTAATGAGTTAATGCTTTTTTAATTTGTATTTACGGAGTGTAGCTGGAAAATGGCTAATTACTTTGATGTGTGACAGAAGTAAACTTGCACTGGAATAAGCAAATGTTGCATTGCATAAGTTTTGATTACAGTTACTCTAGTGGATTTAACATTTCTTAGTTACTTATGGGATGTTGCAAATCTACTAAATGTGCAATAAAAACTAAATTTAAAAATGTTCATTTCTTAAAATAATAAGGCTTGACCAGCCAGGGTGTCTGGCCGTCTGGAAAACCTGGAAATATCATGGAAATCAGTATTGTCTGGAAATGTCAGGGAAATGTCATGGAAATTTAATCTGTGTCTGGAAAATCTAAATAAAATCTAACTAAAATGGAAAATTAGGCACTATTGGTAATTTTTTTAGCCCATTTTGAGTTTTTTTGAGCAAAAAATTCGCCTGCGGCGCCATTTTCTGTAATTTTTTTTGTTACCCTTCAGATTTTCGCCTGCAGGCCATGAAAAATATTTTTGGGTCGGGGAAAAAAAATGGATTTTTGGGTGCGGCCCAGGGTAGTTGCCAAATATTGCAGTTTTAATTGAATACGTCTGTAAAAATGAGTTAAAAATCACTTTCGTTTGGTCTGGAAATGTGTGAAAATTTGTCTGGAAAACCTGGAAATGTCATGGAAATTCGTTATACTGGATTTGGCCAGACACCCTGTTCAAGTTTACTTGCAGAAAGTTTAGCATTTTTATCTTCTTTTCTTGTTTTATAGTTTTGAAGTTTTGAAAACTATAGTGACAAATTTAGTGGTAATTTCGCAATTTATTGGAAAAAAAATTTCTGGTTATTATCTACTCAGAGTTTATTTAAACTGGATCCAGAAATAAACCACAGATTTTAGAGCAAATAATACTTGTAATATAATTAATTTTTAGATTTAAGCAGTCCTTACACGATAAACTTTAGGCCAAGGTTACAATTTCTTATATTTCTAAGCAGCGAATTTTATTGTAATCTTAGAGGTTTTTTTAATTTCTTAAGGTATTACTAACCAAATTTCTTTCTGATAACATGTTTTTTGGAAATTAAGGCTGAAACTAAACTCTTCTCAGTTTGTCCAAAACGTGCTTTGTATAATATTAATGTTATAATCTCTTTTCAAACAAATGTTTTCATATCCTTTGATAGGATAGTATCATTAGTAGATTACACATACAGATTTCATATTGTATGTTACACCATCATCTCACCCTTATTTCAAGCATACCAAATAACCATTTTTGAGCAGAAATATTTTCAACTGGCAAATATGCATGGATTGTCATTTACTAGCAGCCCTGCATATCGATGGCTCAATTCATAAGTAGCGAATGAGCCAATTTGTCAAAAGATAGATATGTGAACAATTGTGATCTCAAAAGTGTTCCTAATTCACCGAAAGTTGCAGAAATTAATTTAACCAGTAATTGTTAAACTTACAGAAGTGAAGAGTAACGAATATCCAACAATGTATCGATCCCTAAAAGTTACAAGTAGTGAATGATACCATTTGTTAGTTTACTTTTTAAAAATTACTCGGGACATGGATTTTTATAACATTAAAGTTAGCGAATGTGATACCTGATCACATTTGCTATTTTTTTCCCAAAAAACAAACTAATAGATGTGCAGATTCGCTACTTTACACGTTTATTCATTTCACTTTTCTGCAAACTTAATTAAAGTCAAACTAGCGTATGTGCATTTTAAAGCCTTTTATTTGGCAAATCACTTAATTAATTTACTAATTTACTTATTTAACAAAAAATGAGTGCATTTCCTATAAAATATATACTTTGTTTCATCTGTTCACCAAATTTCAGCCTTTTGACAGTGTTTATTTCCAAATTATACCTTTTTTCCCATAAAAACACTTCTTGAAAGCAACTTTTGGCTCATTCGCTACTTCTGAATTAAGCCATTGATAAGAAAATAGGAGCCTTCTGTATTAAAATTACTTCGTGACTAATAGTTTCTGGATGCCATTTTTAAATGTAAGAGGAAATCAAAAGTAAATCAAATTTAAAATTGATTTATGTAGAGTATTGAAATGAAAATAACAATAAATGGTTACAAAAATTACCAAATACTATTGAAAGCAGAACTTGAATAGGTATAATGGAATCAATAGAAGCCATAGCGAAAGTTAAAAATACATACAAGGCTAACTTCAAATAATCAAGCAAAACTTATTTATGGTAGGCCCACGTAAGACCAGCAGTAATGGCTATCCATGTGCTGGAATATTGCATAAAAAAAATCTCGAACAGGATTCGTGGAGCGGCTAGGATTTATCAAAGTTCAGTTTCTTAAAATATCTGGCTCATCTTCTCGGCACGTAGTTCTTATTTATATTTCCCCCCTTAAATTCTTCTCCCCATCATCTGCCTCTCCCCAAATTCTACCCCATGGCGAGCATACCTTGGCTTCTGTGCATTTCTTGGCTGCATTTAGTTAAAACAATCCCCCAAATCTCTAACTTGGCACTGATTCACGTGCGTAAGTCGCCATCTAATTTTGTCCTCAGGTTGGCCCGCAGACAACACTGTCACACCATCCATTGTGTAACATGCAGTTTGTAACTCATTGATGGCTTTTCAAATTTCACGGTGGTACCAGTTTTCTCATCATTTGCACCATTTTTCGACGGTTAGTACTTGCTCGAGCCTAGTATGTTAAAAGTCATTTCTAGTTCAGGCCCGAAAATGTGGGCTTGACTGCCTGGCCGCCAATAGCTGCTCATCCAAGGCTTAAAGGGCAAATATATGGACTGATATTAAGCCTCGCTACTCTTAAATCTCTTCCAATCAAGGTTGGTTGAGACTGCCAGTGCAAGGCCAAGTCCCTTGTTGTTGTCGGAGTGTGCTTCCTGGTGCCAAATCGAAACCCAGTTTACGGTTGATGTGCATTTTTGCGGAAATTCTTCGAGTAGTTAGTTAGTGCTACGAAACCTCGCATGTCCCATGCAGAAGGTGCTCGCCTCCTTAAGTGCTGGGCTCAAGTGGGTGGTCATTACCAGACGGCGTAACGCTGGACGGTACTCGCCTGTTGCTGCTGGTGACAGCGGTGGCTCGGACTCAGGCAGCGTTGGTGGAAGCTGTTGTAGTTGGAGCAAGGTGGGGCCGAACTCTTCGGCTCCGATGCCCGTGCAAGATACGGGCACCATGCACTACAGAGGCAACAGAAGCCCACAGGTAGTAGAGAATTTGTTTTTGTTTTTTGGGAAATATCTGTTCGAGACTTCGGAATGGCATGGCTCATAGGATTACTGTGTAGCATATACCAAACTTTTGGTGGTCACATCTGGTGATTGGATTTAAGGGCACAAAGCAACTAAGGTTATTTCTTTATATTCAGCCATTTTTACATTTTTGGAGGTTTCACCCCCTTCCTGATCATGAAAGACTAGCAAATTTGTTGACCACAAAAAGAGGGGATACTGGTCATACAACCCTCTCTCTCCATCCCCATCTCAGGGCCTCTTGCATGGCCAGACCATTTTTGCTATTTCATATTTCATCTAAGATAGGGACTATTAAAGTATTTATGTACTTTTGGATTTTAATTATTGAGCAATAGTTTGTGAAATCTTGAGATTGTTTTTGTTTGCTTAGCCAGTTTGCCATCTTAACCTTCTTATAAGGAGCAGGGGGACTTGAAAACAAGGTTTCTTTTTCAGGGAATTTTTTTCTATAGAAGCACGTAAATACTGGTTTTAAGTTCTTAACCGTTTGTGGTATGGTTTATAAATAAATCTGAAAAACCACTTTTAACTGCTCGGAAGACGAAAATATACTCAAAGAAATATTATTGGCATCTCATATCTCTGCACGTTGTATGCGAGGCATTTGTAAACAGCTCTTCAGTGCACGTCAATGCATTTTTGCCAAGTTGAAATTGAGCTCTTTAGTAGTCTAGGATTACAAACCCTATAAACTTTCCTAGATTTTTATCAGTAATGCCCCTGTTTCGGGACCTTATTTTAAGTAGGGTGCAATCGCAGCGCTCTCTGTCGACAACTTGCGTTACCAAAGTAGACTGTTCTGGAGCTAATACTTGTCTTCAGATGGCACTGCGTTTCTGCCTGTCTTAAGCTGAGGTTAAAACCGTATGCGGTTATAGGAATTTTAGGCAAGTTTACATTACACTCCCATTTTTCATTTGTGCACAAACCTCTTACACCATTTGCCTGTGCTTCTATCCTTGTAGTCCAATGTGTGTTTGTGTTGTTTTGTGTTCTTGTGAATTGTACTTTGTCAATGGGGCCATGGAGCTGCACTTTAAACAAGCTGTGAAGGTTGTGTGGGCTGTGTTTCAGTTCGATCGATCTAGCCGTACCAAGTCCGAGTCGCTGTTTGGGTTGGAAGAAGTGCTCACCACCATCACACCGTCCGACTTCCAGGATGAACAACTTTCCAGATACAAGGTGAGATCACAGGTTTTTTTTCGGGGGGATAATCCCAGAAATCTTGGAACCATTGCGATTTTGGTTCCAACTCTTAAGTTGGCGCTTGTGTAGTTTCAACTGCTGTACGACGGGAATTTCATGGGCGAAGCAACAGTTGTTTGATAAAATCAATAATTGAAAGCCGAGATCGAAAATTACATTGCGTTTAAAGATTATCCAGATTTATTGCATGACAATTGGTTATTTTGAAATTCTGAGCTTAAGTTTTAAGATAGAAACTTGCCCTTTGGAATGCTTTGATTCCCTCGATGGAAATCTACTTGTTTCGAGGCCACCTTAACCCTATTCCCAAATCTGGGTACTTAATACCCAAATTGTGTACATAGTGATTCTGGCATTTTTCATCTTCATTGGTCAAATTGAGCAAATTTTTACCATCTTAGCCCTAACTTTTCATTGATTTAGTGGACGGAACACGCTTTAGCTACAATCATATGTAAAAATCTCATTTTCAGCAAAAGCAGACTTGTGGGTTTTTTTTTTTATCTCAGCTCTTCATATTGTAGAGAAATTCGATTTAACAATGTTTAAGTTACAACCGTATGACTTGGGAGTATCCTCCTGATGGTGGGATAATAGTTTTCCAAGATAAGTATCTACCACCAGCTGTTTTTTTTTGCCACTGGGATAGATTGAGTACCTGTGAAACTACATGTGTGCCACCTATTGTTGTTGTGATTTTGCTCTGGAGTTCATCATTTCATGTATCTTTGGCACTTGACTTTTTTTTCTGCTTTAGGGCATGATGTGGATGGACTTTGTGACGGCGATGGAGGACCGCCAGTTCAGCCCAGAGGATACGAGCTCCGGCTTCAGCACGGGTCCATCTTCGGCCAACTCGAACGCCTCTTCCTTCCTGACCTCCTCGTCACGAGTGACCACATCGTGTTCAACTTCGCCCACCCGATGTAGCTCCAACAGTCCGGAACCACTCCGCCCAAGCCGTCAAGAACAAGGCATTCAAACCGTTTCCAAAAGTGATTTGAAGAGGCAAGAAGCCGTGTGGGATCTCTTTCAAAGCGAATGCTTATTCCTTTACGATCATTTAATGGTCCTAAAAAATGTGAGTACTTGTACTTGTCTAGCATCTCCTTCTTTCGGTACCTTAAGCCTCGAAATTCATGGTCCTTGAAAGCAGTTTTAGTGCCTCTATGGAAGAGATGTACTGGAGCTACTTGGTAACTGTACTTCAATGCAGATGCAATTTAAGTGTGACATGGATTGGATAATGGATTTTGAAAACAAACACAAAAAATTTCAATGGTTTTATAGGCATTGCAGTATTTGCAAAGTGAATGTTGTCTGCACCAATGCCACTTTTTAACTCACTTTATTTTTTGTTTTTTTGTGAGTTTTATGGAAAGTTTGAATGTAAATATATCAATATAATATGAGCACTCAGATAAATTGAACAGCTGAAATCAAGAACCACACGAGTCCGGATTTCATGTTTTGGGAAAAAATGTATTTAAAGAAAGTCCAGATTTATTGCATTAAAATGAGTTATTTTAAAATTCTGAGCTTAGTTTTTAAGATTAAAAATCGTACTTTGGTATGCACCTTCACATTTTGGTTTCCTCGAAGGAAATGTACTTGTTTTGAGTCCACCTTAATTTTATACTAAACTTTGGGTACCTAATATTCAAAATTTTGCACATTGTGATTCTGTCATGTTTAATCTTTAGTGGTCAAAATGAGAAACTTTTTCCTAGCTTTCCCCAATTTTTTATTTATTTAGTGGTTAGAACAATACTTTAGCTACAATTTTATTTAAATATCTTATTTACAGCAAAAATTTACTCATATGGTTTTTTATCTCAGCTGTTTAATTGCTTGATATGAAATCCGTTGTGAAAAATGCAGCGAATTTCTGGAGTGTTTTGCATTGTTTTTTGGTATTCCAGTAACCAATTTAGATTTTTTTTTGACGACGAAACCTTGTAACCTCAGAAAATTAATATTTATATTTTTAATTTTGTAAGCATATCAGGTATCCATTCTCTCTATTTTTCTGGGTACATATTTTTGCATCTTTTAATTTTGTTTTCGTTATGGTATGGCCCAATTAGCTAATTTTGGACCTCGGAATTGGTATCTGACAGCACCAATCCTGATGTAATTTTATTTTAAATTTAATTTAAATTAAACAAAACTAGCCAAATTTGTTTATAACTCAAATAGATAAGCCATAATCTGATTTATTTTCCCAAAATATTTACTCCAACGAGTAAAATCATATAAAAGATTATTTTAAATGTTTGTGTTTTCTAATATAAATTGTATAAATTGTTTCCTTAATGTTAAATAATTTGGTGCAGGTCAAATTCTTTCTCCCTAAGAAAACATCAAACCAAAGATAAGGGTCAACAATAGGACTAGTTGGACAATGTCTTTGAAAAATTATCATGTTTCAGCAAATTTCCATTTTTAAAAAAAAAAAAATTTGTGTATTTCTTCAGGTATTTATGGAACCTTTAAAGAAAGTGCAAGTCGAAGGATTTGCCATGTTTGCTGAACCAGAAGTATTGTTTGGAAATTTAGATGAACTTTGTTGTGTGAGTATCGAATATTTTTCATATATTTTTCCCTTAAAAGTAGGCAATCACTGATAACGCCTGTGCAATGCGGGTTTGCCTATAAATGAAATACAAGGTGTCCTGCTGATTGTCCCTGATATATGCAAACATTGGAACAACCGTACCAATATTTGGCCTGATTGATTAAATTGGCTTATTGGTAATATTGATGGTCAATAGGTATTTTTACCAATATAACCACACCAATATTGAACCTGTGGGAAAGTAATGATTTTTATCATAAATGAATGAATTTGTGAATTAATTATAATAACTTTAAAATCGCTTCAAAGTTTTTTAAAGTGGCATAATATTTCTATATTTCGGATAAAAATGGCCATTCATATAACAGAATTTCATTTGGCTATTTTTGGTAAAAATTATAATTTTTACAAAAATTTAAAAAAAAAATTGTGTTACGGGATTGTTGAGGATTCTGTCTAGCTTAGGAGTTCAATATAATGTGCAAGAGAATTTTTATAATATTCATGTAGTTTTTGGAGGAAAAAAAATTATAATATTCCTGTATTTTGAGAATATTTTTCTATAATATTTCTATATTTTGACAAAAAAAATTTTATATTTCATACATAGGGTAGCAAACATTTTAATATGAATTATAAAATTATATTTCTTACAAGGTATAATTTGGTAATTTTTGGTAAAATAAATACAAATTTTGCAAAATTTTAACAATTTCAGTATAAGGTTTATATCTCTTAACTTATGCGGCGCTTAATATGGCAAAAAGAATGCTTATTGCTAGCTTTTTTGGATAATCGTCAAGATTATTTTGTGTTTTACAACTTGAATTTCGATTTTGTTAGTCTAGTTATTAGCCCAGAAATCGATTTTTCTGGAAAAAAAAAAGTTGTAGAAAATGCATGGAGACAGACCAGACAGCCAAGATGGATTAAGTTGTAAACAGAAATCACCTAATTAGTTTTTATTCCTTCATTTAATCAAGTATACAAGGCCCAAGACTTAACTTGAGCTGTTACTCCAGCTTTTAATTAAAGGGAGAATTTGCCAACAAATTGATTAAACCAATTTATGGTTGAGCAAATGTTTGGCCGAAGGTGGTAAAGATAATGAAGCTAATTGTTATGTTAGCAAAGTCCTAACTTTGTGATTTAGCAAAAAATACTGAAACTAAGCTGAATTCTCGAAAAAACAAAAAACCCAACATTTTTAATAAAAAAATTTTGTCTCTTTTTTAGGTAACGTACGCTTTTTGTAAAGAGTTTATTAATTTAATTTTGCAAAATGTGTCAGGGGGTGAATTGCTCACCATGGAAGTACTAGTCAAATTATTTCAAAAGGTAAGAATTTTTATTTGACAAATTTTGCCAAAATTCTATTCTTGGCGCCCTCCGTATATTTTAGAAAAGGCATGATTTCTAAATTATGGCATGTCTGATGATGATATTAATTTGTGCATCCTTCTCAACAAATGTTTGTCTTTATCTTACAAATAACTTGTGACAAGATGACACTTTCCTTTTAATGATTTAAATCAAATAAATTGGGATTTATTTTCAGAGTTCCAAAGCCATGCAGCTATCTCAGGCCTATCACCGTTACGCTTTAAACTATATAAATGCTTTAAATTACTTAGAAACTCTTCGAAGACAGGTGGAATTTAATGAATTTGAGAAGGTACATTTCCAATATCTAATTTACTTTCAGAAAATGTTATCCCTTTTCATTTATTATTTTCCTGAACCAATTTATGTCTGCAATTTCTCCAAGGA
Source organism: Proteroiulus fuscus (assembly GCA_034700285.1). Taxonomy (NCBI): domain Eukaryota; kingdom Metazoa; phylum Arthropoda; class Diplopoda; order Julida; family Blaniulidae; genus Proteroiulus; species Proteroiulus fuscus. The sequence goes on along the minus strand of JAQIXP010000244.1, from coordinate 12,731 downwards.
TTTGTGCAGTTGTCATCTTTTAATATGTTTGCTAGTCTGGCATTTTTATTTTTTATATTTTCTATGCGCAATTCTGGAAATTTTTTTCTTTGTGTCTAGTGGTGTAGTCGAGATCCACGTTGCAAAAAATTGCAACTGACCGACTTGTTGGTGGCACCTGTGCAACATATTATGAAAATTCCTATCATCTTGAAAGATATTGAAACGAGAACAGAAGACCAGAAAGAAAAAGAAATAATTTTGCAAATTCTTGAAACGGAGGAAAATTCCTTGAGTAAGTTTAAATTTTATTTTTAAAAATTGAATTATTTGGAATTGATGCTACTAGGCATGTTTGGCTTGAATGCATTTGTGGAATTATTATTTAAAAATAAGCATTACATTTTTTTAAAAAAAATGATCAGTATACCAAATTACGAAAAAAAAGAAAAAAGTTCACTGTAATATAAAAATGTTTTAAGTTTCATTTTGCTGAAATTGTTATTTTTTGCACAATTTTTATCAGTAATTTAAAATCTTGTAAAATCTTGAAAGGGAATCTGCCTGATATTATTAACAGTAAAAATATAAGTATGAAAAATACTTCATTCAGCTTAAATGCTAAGATTTGATTTTCTACCAAGTCCTAAGTAAATTCAAAATCATGCAGAAATTAGAAACCACAATTTAAAGAAAAATTTTACAGGGAAAAATTTTAATGTGAATAAGGAAACTGGGTTCAATCTGATCTCTAAATACAGTACAAATTAGCAATATATAGATTTTAATAAAATACAACATATATTTTAGGATTAGAAAATGTTGGCAATAATTTCTATAATGCATTTTGAACAAATTGACAGCATTAGTATTTATATAAATGAATGACTATGAGGCGATTTGAAATCTTCTTGAAATTTAAAACTAACTTTGCTTAATAGTTTTCAAAAAAAAATTGAAATAAACTGCAGTAAATAGTATTAAAACTATGCAAAAAGAATGCCATGCTAAGAGTTTACGTAAACTGCATTGAATAAATAATTGAAATATAATTAGAAAATTAAGTTAATAATTACAGCGTTAAAAACAAATTTTTTGAAGTAAAATGCTGTAAGAAAATTCTTTAAAAATACCAAAATGTTTAGCAAGACAAGTGGCCACTGGTTTTAGAAAAAGCCAATAGAATTGCACCAAAAAAGCTGAATTCTGTTATGGATTAATATTTTTAAGTGAATTAATGCAAAACTATTATTTTCTTCTTTTAGGGGAATTGGACGATAAGATGAAATGGTTAAAAAATTTCGAAAGACTATTAGAAATTCAACGCAACATTATGTGGCCTTCTGTACTAGACTTAGATCCTAAAACTTTTATACCAGACGTAAGTATTTTTTTAAATTTCGCGAGAATTAATTGGGAAGTTCTTGTGTGTGTTTTCCATAAAAAAATTTTAGGTGGAAAATCAACCAATTTCCATGTGATATTTTGAAAGCATTTTTATGATTATTGGAATAATATTCAGACTGCAAATGAAATACACTTACAAGGAATGAACTGATAGTGGCGCCATTTATTAATCAATGAATGCATGTTTTGTGATTTTATTGGCGCTGCCGCTCACTGCTCCCGCTGTATTTCTTTCACGAAATAATTTATTGCATTTTGGGTCTTGTTTATTATTGCAGTTTCTTAAGGGACCTCTTTCAAGACAGCCGTGCGAAAGGCTGATCGTTAGCCCACGACGCCAGATCATCATGGAGGGCGCCTTGCAGCTGATGGGTATAAATATTCTGCTGATCATAAAAATCCTACAAACTGAACTCATTTGTATTGAAACTGTAGTTTCTGAGCAGGCTCGAGGGACTGCTGTCCTTCCCCCACCCCCCTTTCCCATTCACCTTGTGGGGCAGAAACGTATTTTGTGCACCACCCCTAACATTTTCTAAAATAAATATAAAAATTATTATCTCGGCCACAAAAAATTTTGAAAAAGGCATCTCTTATGAACCAGAAAACAGAAACTTCTACAATTTCTGCAGCACTTATGTTAAAAGTGCAGTGAATTGATCGTATTACATAACTAAAACTACAAAACGCTGTAAAAAAAACCCTGAAATTTTGATTACAAAAAATTGCTGGCGTTTTTGCAGTTTTTATGAACTTTTGTTTCTAATTAAAATATCAGTTTTTCAGCAATTTGTGTTTCACAATACGATGTACTCTGCAGTTAAGGGTGCATATTTTTTATTATTTTGCTGGGAAATGGCGAGGGAATTTGTTTTTGTGACTGCATTTGTCTATAGAGGATCTACTGTTAGGACATTCGTATAATAATGAGATTAACTGTTTCATGTTGTTATTTTTGATTTAATAGATGCTGGGAAACCCTGCGAGATGTATGTTATTCTATTCGATGACATGCTGCTCATAACACGTCGGAAGAAAGGACTTCATAAAAAGGTAGAAATTACTAAGAACTGGGGAAAACTTTATTTATTTATGTTATTGCAGAGTTTGTAATGTTTTCGAAAGACATTATTTTTATCCTAGTATATATATATAATATTGAAAATGAAACATTAATGTGTCTAATGGAACATCCGAGAGTAGAATTTTGCTTTATACTAGAATTCAGTGAAATGGTACCTAATTTGAGTTTTTAAAATGAGCAACGGATGGGGTTATAATTTGATAGGAAAGCTCCATGGCCACGTATGCCTGTTTTTTGCTGGCCAAGCGTGTAAGAGTTGAAATTCAGTCGGGGATACATGAAATAAAATAAAAACTTGCCTTTTTTTGCTTGCAGAAGTCGTCCATTTCGGAGAACTGGTCCACCTCTTGCGGCCGAGGGAATCCGCTGTGCGACGGAAGTGCGCTTCGCTACATCGTTTACCGCCAACCCTTATCACTGGACAGGTTTTACATCCATGACGTCAATCCACAAGATGCAGTTGGTGAGTATAGTAAGTTAGTAATCAGTTATCTAGTTAGTATGATTTTTACACACCTGTAATGAGAAAATCTTTTGAAAATTTCAACCATCAACTTCTTGGAATTTAAATTACTTTTTAAAGTTATTTGAAAGTCCGATTTAGAGAAAATTATGAGAAAAATTGAGTTAATTGAATTTGTTAATTAAAGTTACCAGAATAAAATTTTTTATAAATTTTGTACACTGATAGTGCATTTTGTATAGCCTGCACTAGTAATATTGCAAATCTATGCTCAGTTTCAACAATATTTGGACCTGGTCCCACCACCTAGCGTCAGTTTCATTTTGATAGTTTGCAGTATTTGGCCTTGGGGTTCCATGGAAGCTTCCATGGAAGGCTACTGCAAACAATCAAAATGACTGGAACCCAGAAAAATTCGGTGTTTGGTACCTTTTGTTTCTGCTAATAATTTCTTTCTCTTTTCTTTGCTAAAATACAAATTTTTTTGTTGTATTTTTCCACTTCCTTTGCTCACTCTCTTTTCTCTAAAACCAAAGCCAACAAGCTGGAAAATGCATTTGTTTTAGTAAATGTCAACCGATTTCAGCAAATTGTGGCTGTGTTCACTTTTCAGTCGCCAAGCGATCAAACTAAGGCAAGTTGGGCTTCTTTTTAAAAATTTAGCGATTTGCATATTTTTTAGTTTTTTTTTTTTTGTTTTGACAGTTTCATTTTTTAAGGAAATATGTATTTTTTTTTGAAAATTGAATGATTGGATATTTGTTTTCAAAAATTTTGGCTGCTGAGAATATGACTTATAAATGCTTTTTTGAGCATTGAGGGGGAAGGGGGCAGAAATAATAATTAATTGACTTTTTTTGAAAATGTTGGGAGCAGATAATAATTTTTGTAATTGTTTTTTCGAAAATTTTATAATTTCAATATTTTTTTTTTAACAAATTTTGGGAACGGTTAACAATTTACCATGTTTTGATGGAAAATCTTAAGGGCAGAAAAAATAATATACCATGTTTTTTTTTCAAAAAGCTTGTGAAAAATGGTGGTGGTGGGCTTTACTCATTAAAGTGATTATTGTCATAGCAGTTTCTACATTTTTATTTGCACATTTCAGGGTACATGGCTGACAAAGCTAAAGGAAACCCAGGAGCGATGGAAACGAACTTTACAAAACACTGTGTTTCGGAATCAACGGTTAAGCGGCACTCCGGTTGGGGTCAAATAAGAGCCCGAACCATCCCTTGACTTGATTTTCCACACGTTATATCACCAGGCGGCGCCTAACTGGTGGCCCCTTTGTGCACGAGCGTACGGTTGGTGGCCATTTTGTGCGCCGCCGTGAAGCGCAACTTTGGGCAACGCCCGAAACCTAGCTTAGCACTGTACCGTACCACAGGCGCAATGACGTCATCCACGGTGATCCCTTTGGGTCCCAGCGGATATGTACACCCGAATACCCCAATTCAACGCTGACGAATGCAATTTTTCTCTTTGATGAACCTGGAGTTTGATAATGTATCCTCAAGTGCCAATAACCGAATTTCAGATGAACATTTTTGTGACAATCTATTCACGTTGTTTTATAATTGTGCGGAAGCAAAAAACTGGTAGCCATTAATTCATAACTCATCCAAAAACCCATCGTTTTCAGTGTTTCTTTTTTTTTTTAAAGGACTTTCAAAGGCTTCCACGAATGAGGGACTGGAAAATATTTATAAGCAGACATTAATAATATATATTTTTGTGAACTCAAAGGAGGCCTGGCGTCAACTCAACTCGAAGAATCTGCCCCAATTTTATTTGGACCGTTACTTTTGCTGAAAAAAGTTTCTGCAGTAAGTTGAGGAATTGCTTCAATTTTTTCTGATGATATATAAGAGCAGTAAATTTGTCATATTATTCCAGTTTAAAATAAACCTGCTGTTTTTTTTTTTAATTTTTTGCAGTTTATTTGCAGTCTTAAGCTGCAGAAAAACTGTAGTTTTCCTGAACGTTTATGAAACAAAAACCTACATAATTTGTGCAGAAAATACAGAAAAATTCCAGTGAGAATGCAAAAAAACTGTAGAAAAATAACAAAAATACTGTATAAAAAATGCAGAAAAACTGTAGAAAAAAAACTTGCACGTGTCTTACAGAAAAACTGCACAAATTATGTAAGTTTTCAAATAAACTGCAAAAAATACGACAGATTTGCTGCACTTTTTGCTTTCGGAAAGTTGTCGAAATTCTTCGATTCACTGCGGAACTCGTTTTGCTTGGGTAAGGTTAACTATAACTAGCTATTTGAGGATTTTTAACACGTTTATATACTCGGCTAATCTGTGTAGCATTTTTTGTAAAGGTCCGAGAAGTACGAGAAAGCAAAGCCCTTTGGGTAGCTATACCAAACCTGCTTGTTTTTAATCTGTCTAGATTTTATGACTGGGACATGTTCCTTTTGTCAACGTTTCTACATATTTGTACAGAAAAGGCAGTTGTTTATTTCCCCTGTTTTCCCACCATTTTGTCATCCGGTCCCACTGGTTTGTATCCTTGACTGCAGAGGAGGCATCCTTCTACATTAATTGTTCTATTTGTTATGTTTTTCTATTTATAATATGCACTATTTTTTTTTTAGGCCATGGATGGGCCTGCCAGTTTTACATCTGACCTGCAAAATTGTTATTATTTTGGAAATATTTTTGTTTGGACAAATTCAGGTATTTTTGCTAGGTACTTTTTAGTCCGTTTCAACTATATTTTAACCGTGGATCTCTATCTGGTAGCATTGAAAGCTGTATTTCCTGTACTTTTTTATATTCCTACAGTTTTGAGTCAATTTTCCGATATTTCACCCCAGTTACATAAATTTTTACTCAGTTTATACTGTGTTTCTATAAACTTCGTAAAGATTTAATGTATCAGAAATTAACTTTGGGATCAATTTTACCTTGTTTTTGAAAGTTGAAGGGCCCTATGACTAACCAAGAAAGGCAGCTTTCAACGGGGGTAGTCCATTAATTTAAGAATTTGTCTAAATTTTTGATTTGGATATCTTTAAATTTAATGACAAAAATTTTATTAAAATCATTTATTAAAAAAATATATCCTATGAAATTCTTGTAATATGGAGAAAATTCCTATAATAATTCTCAATTTTGTGAAAAAAAATGTATATAGGACAAGAAACATTTGATTATTAGGAATTGTATCAGTGCTGCCAGATCATGGGGGAATCCAGAAAAGAAAATCTTCCAAAGAGAATGCGGAAATTTCCCTAATTTCAACACAAATTGTGAGGTTATTTTTCTCATTAAATTAGCATTTACACTATTTTAGGCAGTGTGTGAAAATCCTAGCAATGGCAGAATATCAATGAAATTTGTCAAAGTGGTTTTTTTTAAATTCAAAAATGCACTGATTAACTTTTGCCAAACTTTAATACCCGTGTATATACTCTTTTTAGACTAATTATACAATGATGAATTTATCTTTTCTGTGAAAAGAAATGGAAGGGAAAAATTTAATCCAGGAACTAATATAATTTTTTTTTGAAACTGACAACTTTTAAAGACTGTTTTTCAAATATTAATTTTTTGTTAATCATTAAAGTTTGGCAGTAACTTATATGACATTAGTGCAAACACTTTTTTCCATAACCAGTTGGTTTAGGAAATTAATTTTGTAAAATGTCTCAAATATTTATATGTTTACCTACAAAAATCAAAATGTGAACATTTTTTCTTATTTGTTACCTTTCCCTTCCCCCCTCCCCCCAAGAAAACACCCCCAATGTGAATATTTTGTTGTAAATATACTTTTCTAATAATTTTTTCCTGCAAGGCCCATTCTTCCCATCAGCAACTTGCACAAATTCGTCAAAATACATTGTTTACTAATTAGCTTTTAGCACATAAAACAGAAACTGTGTCATTGTGATATTTATGGTTAGCAAAAACAGTATTTTGTAAATCACTTGTTTTGTAGTGTAAAATGGCTTATTTAGTTAAAAACAAAAATGTTTGGAAGATTTCTTTCTCGGCTTTTATTTCACCTTCTTCCGTTCAAAACTAATTCAGCAAACGGGGTTGTATGCTGCTAACTACATTGTTAATTTCTGTTTGAAAAAGTTAAAGGTATGGGCTGACTGCTTTGAAAGTGAGTTTCCTGACTATGGACCTGCCTCCGGGTTGTTCTGGCTTCTTGTTCTAATCTGACTTAAAAATTGTGATGTTTTTAGAATTGCAGAACTTGCCAAAATTGCCATGGCCCGAAACACAGGTTTAATTCATGATGTATTAAACTTGCACTTGCAGCAGTATGAATGAAATGCTTGGTCAGTGATAACCCCTGACTCAAGGTAAGTTAACTTTGACTAAAATATTTAAGCTTATTTTTTTCAGAATTTCAGAAATATGAAGTTTCGGTACTGTATGACTACAAACAGCTGATAAACTGTTGATATAACTTGCAGCAAGCATCAGCAGGACAGCAATGCTTGGTTAGAAACAACCCTTGACTCAAGGTAAGCTTAAGTAAGTTTTAAAAAGGAAATTCCATATCTGAGTTAGAAATTTTCGCACTGCAATCATACAAACTTTAAATTTTTTGGATTAATTTGGTCTGGTTTTTTTTTTTCTAAATGCTTTTATAAAATATATTTCAAAATACAATTGGTCTTAATTTGTGCTAAAATACTTCGGTTTTTAAAATATATTTCTAAGAAGTGTTTTAAAATATATTTCTATTGTATATTTAATTATTATTATTATTATATTTGCAGGAGTTAAGTAGTTAAAGTGCATTGCAAACTACATTTACCTATATTTCTATATATTAAAAAAATATATTTTCATTATTTTCAGAAATAATTCATTGACTGATTTCGTGCAACTTGAAGCTCGATTCGGACGGTTCTTCCTTCAACTCATTCAATATTTGCTCATTATTAATGTAGGCTCATCATTTTGCACAAAACGTGACTTAAAATCCCTTGGGTCAAGGAGGCCCCAAAGTCAAATTGGGCACAAATAAGTAGGCATTTTACCTGACATTTTTTTTACCATAAACTTTTGAGAAATAACTGCTTGCTATTTAGTTATCGGAAATAATTCTCTTAACTACAGATGTGTAATTGTTTTAAGGCATTTTGTGGAATTACCTGGTTCAAATAATTATCCAGCATGGAGGGCAGATGGCTCGGTGAACCACTTCGGCATTCTGTCACATGTAAGTAAATAATTATTTTGTTTACTGCCATTTTCTTCATAACTTTGCTTGATACTTGATAATTGCATACTAAAATGCGTCTTTAAATATATTTTGCTATGTAAATTACCATACATATTTTAATTGTGTTTCATTTGAAAATGTAAATTGAATTGGCATTTTGCAACGTAAATTAAAATTGTTGTAAATATTTTATGCAGGGTTCGTACTGACCTGAAAAGTCGGGGAATATCCCAAAATAAGCAAAGTCAGGGAACTTTAATGAATTTATTTTGATCTGTGTAACACAAGTTTCTAATTTCATCCTCGTTTCTTGTGCTCCTTTAATGTAAAAATGAAGCAGTTTTTTTCAATATTTTTTATTTCAATATTTCAAATCATTTTTCAAGAATTGTGGTACCGGTACTCAACATTATTTTTCACACAACATATTGATTTTATTGGAAAATTATCGATAGAAGTGGAAAATTGAACTCAGTATAAGAAAAAAATCCAGATTATATTTTAACAAATTCAAATTGGTGAAAAAAGTAATATTTAAAAAAAGATGAGTTTAAATTCTTAACATGTAATAGTTCAACCTGAAATTGGCAAACAAGGACAAACAGCTTCTTTGACAGTATAAGAAAAATCATTTTGATAAAGAAAAATTATTATTATTTGTAAAAAGAAAAGTTATTTTGGTCTAGAAAAATAATTATTCTCATCAAAACAATATGAATTTGGCCATGGAAAATATCTTTGCTCAAGGAAAATTGTGATTTTTTTTCAAGGAAATATTCAAAGTAATAAATTGTGGTAATAATAAGTTATTTCCTTTATTCATGAATTCTGAAAATAATTAAACTTACGTGAATTCCCCCATTCATTGTTTTTGTGCTATTATGTGGAAGGCCCCCTAAATGCATAATAATTATTAACAAATATTTTTCTTAAATAGTAACTCCGAGAAACAGACGGTCAGGACATACTAGGAGTGTGGTGGCACGTACCAAAGCAGCGAAGGAAATTACCAAAAGTGATATTGTGAACAATTTTCTGGAAAACACTCAAATAACTTGGATTTACTATGCTAGCACTAGAAGAGGGATTTGGAGAATTGTGTGGATTTTCATCATTTTGAGTGGCATTACAATGGCCCTGTTTCAGTCGAAGAAAGCCCTCACTGGATATGCCGGGTATGTTGACATCATTTTGGGTTGTTTTTATTATTTGTTAAATATTAGCGAAATTTAGCCAGTAATTTGACAGTCTCTTTTGGGTTAGGTCGTATTTTATTATTTGTTGATTTAGTTGATGGTTGCCAATTCCTAATTCTGGATCTTGCCTGGTTTCACCGAGTTAGTTAAATGTTTAATTTTACATTGACTTTTAATATTTTTACCATTAAATATAAGGGATTTTTTATCTTGAGAAAAAAAGGAAATTAGCTCAATAGGAAGAATGAAGAGTTTTCTGGCCAAAATCCTCAAAAAAACTGTACTGTGATTAATGATATTAATGATTTTTGAGGGAAAAAAAGGCAACTCGCTTGGATTAGCATAAAATTACTTTTGCATCCTCTGTCCATTTTTGTTATTCTGTTTTTTCCTTTGAAATAACTTCGAAATTTGTCTCAAAATTTCTTAAGTTTCGAAAAACTTTTTTTAGAATTTTGGATTGAATTTTTTTTTAATTATTAGAAATAAATTTTTTTTCGACTTAGATTTGGAAATTTCTGGATTCGAAAACAATTTTTTTTTTGGACTTGAAAAATAATTTTTTTTTTGACTTATGAATTTTAAATATTTTTGGATTTTTCAATTTGATTTGTATTTTAATTTTTTTAACTAACTTAGTAATGTTCGAATTCTGCGAAATAGTCGATCCATCCATTCTGATAATTCAGGATTTTTAAATATTTTTCAAAAAGAAATTCTATATTCACTTTTCCTATGTATTTTTCAATTTGGATAACTTATTTTGCCTCAAAAAAATTACCCCTGCAATAGTTCCAGAATTTTCCATATTTTCAAAAAATATATAGAATTTATGCATATTTTTCATTCAATTTTCATTTTTGCTATGCCTTTTTTTTCAATTGGGATAACTTTGATTTTAACTCAAAAATTGCACATCACATGGTCTCATATAAGTCTCATATGGGTGAAATTAACCCTAACTTGTGATGGACTATGTAAAACAGTAATATTATTTTACGAATGGAGGCAAAAAATGAATTAAAACTTCTAAATAATATACAAAATGTAGGAAGTTTTTGGATTTTCGTAACACTTGTGATTATGGTAAAGAGGTATGCTTATCAAATAGAATATATATATGACAAAATCATTAATTTATTTTATTTTTTTTTAGTTATGATGTGAGTCTACAAACAACGTATTTGCTGAATTCGACATTACCTTTTCCGGCAGTTACAATCTGCTCAAATTCTCCAATAAATTGGCTAGCTGAAGAAGCCCAAAATTCCAGCATTTATCAAGATCTAAACGCTAGATTAAGAAATGATAACGAAAGGACCAAATACAACAACAAATTCAAGAAAAAGGTAAGAACACAAATTCATATACTTAAATTTCCTTGACTAGATTGATTCAAAAAATAATAATAAGTCATGAAAAGTTGTTGTTGATTTTTTTTAAATTATATATGCCATAACATTTCTTAAGCAGTGTACAATTTAAGTAGTGTTGTTGTTTTCCAAGATAAATTAAAAAAAATCATGATTTAAAGGGACAAAAAAAAAGAAAAACTCTTAAAAATCTGATTTCATTTTGAATTTTTTTTAAAAAAAAAATATGTGCTCTAACCATTTCAATTTAGTGTTTAAGTAGTGCTGTTGTTTTCCAATGTAATTTGGTCAGGGAAAGTCATGGAAAATAATAGGAAAAAAACATGCATTTACTTTGAAATACACTACATGTTTTAAAGAATATATTTAAAAATATATTATGAAATCCTTATATTTTTAATTTATCCATCATCAAGTAATTGTTGATACTAAGATATATTATTATATCCAAAATATAATTATTTTTATGTACCTAATTAATTATATATTGAAGTATATTGTCATATTGTTTCTAATATGAATATATACCAAAATATTGCAAACAATTTGAGAAAATTTCCAAATAGATTTCATTTTGCACTTGGATTTCTCTGATGGTTAAGAACGATATGGTTTTCATATAGGGAAAGCCTTACGAAGAATACATATTATTTGATGTTCTTAGAAAATATCCAATGCAGTCACCCAGTTATGGCATTGTTCAGTCAATTGATTGGAATGGCACAAGATATACAATTGATGGGTAATTATATAAAACAAAAAATAGTTCAGCATGCATTTCTTGGGATATCCATATATCCATATATATTTTAGACCCAAAATATCAGTTATAGTCAAGAAGCATATAAAAATTATACATCTCAGATTAAAAATTTGGTTATTCACAATATTTGGAAAGTGCATTTCTTCCATATGAGCTTCCCTCGTCCCCCCCCCCCCCTCTCCCATCCCATTATCTATCTCTGGACACTGATGGAATATTAAAAAATGGCTTTTAGATTTAGATTGATTATGTTTCAGTTAGTATCCACGTGTATTTTTAGCATGCACTTGAAATGACTTACAATTTTTTAGAAGTCAGGATTTTACAGCATTTTCTTGATAAATGGCATAGCCTATTAAACTCCATACTTTGAAAGACATTATATCTATGGATTCTGATGGAATTAAGCAGAACGGAATTCAGATTGTATAATTTAGTATACGATGAATTCATTATTCCTAAGAATTTTCAGCTTTTTTAATGAAGCCGAAGTTATTTTTTTTGGTGGACTTATGGATATGTGCATTGGAATTATGGAGCTGTCCATTGGTGTTATGGATATGTGCATTATCTTTGGACCCTGATGGAATTTTTTGAAAACGGATTTCAGATCCAAATTTGGAATGTTCCATGAGATTTTTTAAAGGGAATATTCATGTAACCGAGGGATACCGAACGATTGTGGTGAATGGGCCGGTTCAAACCGCGAGAGATACACTATATATATATATATTTTTAAATAATTTTTTTTTTGCAAAAATGCGGGAAATGTGTACAAATTCATCATTACAGCAGTTAAATCGAGTACCGTAATGACCTCCCTATATTGGTACAATTCTTGAATTAATTTTGCGATTTTTCAAATTTCCTGGTAATTAATGTACTTTTTAATTCGCCCTTTCGCCGCGTGCCGCTAATGGCGGTATCTTAAAGTGGTTTTTTTTTATGGAATGAGAACTTTACACACATTACTGAATACTTTTTGTCCATACCTGGACATAGGATTTTGTTTAGAATTTTGCAGTTTTGAAAATTAGCTCGGATTCCTACCATTTTTTGTATTCTTACTTCATTTTCCATTCCGAATTCAACCGTGCGGTCCATTTTTAGAGGTGGACAACTCGACTTTCTTCCCTTAAAAATCCTCCATACCCGGACATAGGATTTTTTTTACAATCTTGGAAAAATTCTAACTAGCTCGGATTCCTACCATTTTTTGTATTTCCACTTCATTTTCAATTGTGAATTCATCGGT
>JAQIXP010000243.1:0-30563 GCA_034700285.1 Proteroiulus fuscus | reverse complement strand
CCTGCTCTCCTACGCGGGGAAGCGCTTTGCAAGACCGGGCAGAGCAGCTGGTTCTATAAGCTGGCCGCAACTATAGTCTTGCATTGTCAGTAGTCTCCCTATGACTTTATAGCAGTAGTGCTCCAGCCAAAGGTACAAACCGATGGCTTAATTCAGAAGTGGTGAATATTATATTTGTTAACATGGCAAATTCACCACTTCTGAATTAAGCCATCGTTAACAATGCAAAATGATTATATAATTTTATGTGATTTTTATCAACTTGCGCCAATTTTTAAACTAACTTTCGTTGTGCTAGGCCTATACTTGAGTAATGAATATAGGCTTAAACATGTGCAAAACGAAATTTTGCTACATAATTACTTTTTTTTCTAAGAGGGCGTCCATAAATGACATTCAACCTCTTTTTTAATATTTTATTTAATCCCCCCCCCCCAAAACCAAACAAAATATATTACTAGTACAAGTTGTAATCTGCAGTAAATTTGTTTCGTTTTGCACAGGCGCAATAGGACTGGTATGGGTTAGGTAACTACAAACTTAGGGTTAACGTCATGGACTAATCATCAATTAAAGACCCCAAAAGTGGTGGATCCTGCAGGGGTTACGGGGGTCATGACCCGCAACTGGACCACGATATGTTCATAGGCCTAAGATACTTGTTTTATGCACTGTAGGCCTACTTTAGTGAAAGTTTTTAAGCATAATCCTATGTAGTTAAAATCACTTATGTTTGTGAAGTTCTGTGCAAAAATATCAAATGTAATCCTTATAGGCCTACAGCAACTAAATCATCTATAGTCAATGATTTTCTAGCAAATTTTTACCCAATTTTCATGAATTTCTCAAGGTACTCAATTAAACGGGCTAGGCCTACTTTCATTTGTTATTTTACAAAAGAAATTCCACGCAAGAAATGCCAAATTTCGGCATTTTACAATAAAAAAGCTTGCATCTTGGCAAGGCTTACAAATTATATTAACTGATAACAAAATTGGTACATCCTCTGCAGGAATACAGACCGAAATAAGACTGCCATGGCTTGTAAAATTGAAACTACAAAATTCCCAAATTCCAAACACTCATGTGAATAAGTTTTCTGTTACAGTATTGGTAATGGCAGTTGTAAATTTCATCTTTGACACATGGCCTAAAAAAGCAGACCATAGAAATACCATAAACTAAAAGATACGAACAACAACTAGATTAAATTAGCATCGCAAATCCTGGGCCTAAGGAAATGAGCAGACCCGGACATTTACTCAAATAATTGCAAAAAAAAATTGTACAAATTTAGTGATTTTATCATAATGTCTCGGTTTCCCACTAACTTGTGAGTACCTTTTAGCCAGACTTTAATTGACATTCAATAAACTTCCATTAAACTATTGAAAAAAGATGCAATTCCAAAGTGAATTAAAAACTAATCCTGACATAGGCCTACAACACAAAATTTGCAAAATGTTCGTGCCAAAATCTATTCATTACCAACACTACAATTTGGATGTTTTCTTTTTACATTAGAATTATAAAGCACCGATGCAATACAATTCAATTCCTTTATTACTTGCCACATGTGTTTTTTTGAAAATTCCTTTTCCTACAAATCCTTGCAAGCTCAATAAATAAATTATGCAAAAAAACACATTTTTTTAAACAAAATAACAAACAAATGATAAAGTAAATTGAAATTTAGCACACATAAAATACACTTAACGTTGTTCTAAGCAAATAAAAACGCAGTCAATGACTATCCATTATCGATTATAGGTACTAGCAAAAACCTCGATCAAACAATCCGATTGTATTAATAACTCTTGCATTAAAAATAAATGCAATTATCCTTCACATTCCCAATTGAGTCCTCCCAACGGCACCCATAGTTTCTAGGTATTAAAAAATATGCGAAAATTCATTTATCTCGACATCAAATGATAAACTTGACGAGGCAGTGATAAGACAGGTCACCAGCAAAAATGTCCCAATTTCCGGTCAAAAAATTCATGCTAATCCAATTAAGAATCTAGGTTTCCTTTAAAAATATTTTGCCAAAATTCCCTAAAATCGTCACATTGACAGGGTCTATAGACCAATTCTTAGAAAAAGCACAATTACAAAAATCATCCGAAAAACTAAAAGTCCGAATGTATTTACAAATTGGATACTCAAATAGGACAATTCAAAGGACCAAAGTTATGGGTCAGGCAATGGCCGGGGATAAAAAAAAAAAAACCAAAGAGAAAAGAAGAAAAAAAAAAACGTGCATGGGAGGGGTGCAAGAGGGTAAAAAGGATGCCAAAAATTCACTCCTTCCCCATTGTCCTCTCCTTCTCTACCCTTAACTTTACCCTCAATTTTCCAGCCCTCATAAAGAAGGTAATTTAAGACCCAGGCGGGTCCACTATTGCTTGACTGACAGTCGAGGATGGAAAGATAAAAAAAATTCAAAAAAGAAGGGAAGAACCATTAGGCCTACAGGCTAAGCCTAATTCCTTAATTTTACATTGAAAATTGGGAAGGGAAGAAAAAAATACATTTAAAGATTTGACAAACTGAAGACCTAGGTTCGATCCCAAAGGTTCTACGTTCCTAGTGATGTTCAACGAGATCCCCCCCACCCAACCGCAAATATATGGAGGGACATGTTTGCACAACCCCCCCCCCCCCCCCCGCACTGAAAATGCACCACGTTCCCTACATGGTACATGAAATGCAAGCGAAAAGATTGGAATAATATTGTTAACAATCGTGTAAAAGAATGCTAGGTTACTAGTAACCCTCGGTTCACAATATTGAATATAGTCATCAATGACAAGGATGAATAAAAATCATCAAAGACTTATTTGGAAAAAAAAAAATAATTCTTCTAGGCCCTAAAAAATCATAGAACATTTTTTAAAAAAAATTACAAAAATCATAAAAATCGGATTTTTTTTTAATGTAAATAAAAAAAATTCTGCCAACTCTGTTACAACAATGTGAACTTAACAAGTGATTTCCGAAAGATGGCGATATAATTATATTATAGGCCTATAGGTTATAATAATGAACCGGTACTAAACTTAGGGTTACACTGGATCTGACTTCTGCCGATGTCGGCTGAAATCTGTCAAATAACCAATAGGCCTACCACATGAGCATAATTATTAAAGTGTTTACAATGGCGCCGACCAACTCTGGTGACATAGGTCGAACTCTACCTACACTCGACACCAACCAAAAAATTTTGTTTTTATCGGCCGATTCAACCGATTTGATGCAAAATTGCGTCATCTCTCTGTGGCTGTCAAATATTATATTATAGGGCACAGTCGGTTGGGAACTGACGAAAATGTCGGTAAAAACCCCGCCTAGTGTAACCACTCGTGTTGGCAGACTAGTCAGTGGATGGGGTTGTCCAGGTCATCTCAAACCTTTAACTCACGGTAAGTCAGAATTCATTTCCATGCATGCACCAAGGATCATTTTGTTGTTGTAACTATGGGCCAAAGATAATAGCTGAGAATTAGGCCTATTACTATTTACCATTGAGTTTTTAAAACAGAAATAATATAGGCCTAGATCTATAGGCAACTTTTTATTTATCTACATTAAAATTTGTACATTTACTACATGTACATTATTGTGACTAAGATTCAATTATTATTATTTGATAAAGTAGTTAGGATTCGTACCTGGTGGTTCTTTGCAATAAATTATTGACATACGAGCGTATTTGTACATTTAACAACCAGATTGTCAGTTAAACCACTGATTTTTCATTTTTTGAATTAAATCAGCTGATTAAAATTAATCCAACTTGTTCATGACCAATCAATTACAAGTATACAGCGACTAACATTGAAGATGCGTACAAAATAACATAGAAATTGACTTGGAAAACTTGGATTATTGAAAACTTACAATGGGTCAAGGGTTATGGCTGACCATTTATTACTTACAGTTCCAATTGATAATATTTAAAACAGATTTTTTTGTTTCACTGCCATGGGACCCAAACAGAAATTAAAAAGTTATTAGAAAGCTCAACAAAATTGTGACAATCTTAGAATCGCAAACAAGTTTTAAACAGAAATTTCAGATAATTTTGTTTACTTTTATACAAAAATTTTGTAGATTTCCACCTTGATTAAATTAACAAAGGACCTTGACAGTCAGGATCAAACAATTTACGTCCCTTGCATACTTTTTAAAACAATTTCCAATGCAAAGTTCCCACAAAGTTAAAACTATCGCAGATTTACTAAACTTTGGGATGTCGAAATGCAAGGACCATTTCAATGTACAGACTTGCATTGAATTGAAGCTAATGCATTAACTGTATTCAACAATAAAACGTTCAAATTTGTATTCACAATTTTTTTAAATGTAAGACTGTCAATGCATTTAACATCAACTGATGCAAAAATGTTGCCAAAAATAGCATGTACTGGCCAATGTTCGCTGTCCTGTGTATGAATTTTTCTAAAACTATGGGAACATGATCATAATTTTCGTTGCATTATAAGAATTTTGTAGGATAATAGATGTTACACTGTTAAAAAATTAATTTTTTTATGATTTCTTTCTGTAGAAAATTGCACAAATGTCTGTAGGCCTACATGTATCTGTTTATTTACCATGCACCCATGTTCTGCTAATAGAAACTACAGAAAAATATTCTGTATAAACAACAAAAAAGTTTTTGTTAATAGTAAACATATAGGTTACATGGCAATGAAAGAAATTAAATGGATTTCTTAGTTTTAGAATTAATTAATGCAGTAATAATTAATTAATACAATCAACAACTAGTTTTAATTCTGCGCATTTGTGCAGGCAGAAAAACTTAAAAAATATGATAATTATAATTATGTACCATGTTTGCCAAAGAAAACAAAACAGCAGAAAAAAACCTCCAAACGAATAGCTAGGCCTATTGCCTATAAACCGTTTCATGGCTTTTAACATGCATTTGAAATTTGGATGCAACAATGTGGGTGATGATAGGCGTATTTTGGCGATATAACCCTGTTACCGGGTCTGAATCTGAAGCGTTTTTGTTGTAGTGTCTGCTGTTTTTGCGTGTAGGATAATGATGCAGGGTGACCAAAAGGGTTACACACTCGTGATCTACTTAAATAGGTAGCAGCGTACCAAATGAGATTACAAAATTTACGGAGCTTTCCTGGATCCACTCTTTTCCCCGCTGCTTACAGGTAGGTCATAAGTGTAGAGAAAAAGTGGCCCCAGGAAAGCTTCGTACAGGAAATTCAGGTAGAGAAGTACTTTTGCATTTTAGCGTTTGGGTTGTAGCCTATGATGGAGTTAAGAACTACTTGTAAACTAGATGCCTACAGCGTATGACCAGGTAACAACGCCAAAATACGCCTATTTTCATTAGGTTGTGGTTCAAAGTGCAACCATAACCTGTATGCACAAAATGAATACTTGGTCAACGACTACCCAATAGCCCATGATCGAATAAACTTCCCAAACTTTTTTACAATAGGCCTATCATTCTGGTGTCATGATCAAACCACGGCTGACTTACTACGAGTCAACAATTATTGCACATTGCCCAGGTATTCTTGTGCTTTAATAATGTTTTAAGACCGAAATGTCTCTCAGCTGGGACAGGCAAGGACCCATAACATTAAACCAAGGCAAATGACGACATGTCCCAAGTTCAGATCAAGACCATTTTCGGAAAAAAAAAAGCAAGCTCACAAACAACAGAAAAAAAAAACACTCTACAAAGCTAATAAAAGCTGCAAAAACCACTCAGCTTTAATGGTGGCGCCATTATGATAACTGGTGATGGCCAGTTAAAAAAAACAAAAAAAATTGCAAATTCCAACCATGACACTAAATTACGAGAATTTTATGAAAATTCGGGTGCACCATAAGACGCGAGACTTTTAAATTGACAAAACGTCAATTAAAACCAGCTCAGTGAATCCCAAATTTCTCACCTTCCCTCACACAGGTTCACATATACAACAACAACAAAAACAAAATTCGAACGTCGGCCATATTTACGTTCGAAAAATATCCCAGAGTCCCATGCTAATCCTATGCTGGTCCCATCCCCAAATTCACTTAATTCAGTCAAAATTTTTACTAAAAATAAACAAAATTCGCCAAATACACAGGTAATAATCCACGATCATGATCGAACGACACCATTTCCCCGCAAAAAAACAACACCAAGCAACCCACCACGGTTCTTTGTTTACAAGATCGACAAGAACGCGTACAATCTACGTGTTCAGGATCCATTTTGAATGGGATTTTCGATCGTAAAAGAAGACATTTTTTACTCACGTTTATGTCCATATCCATAATGGCACGTCGTCGGCGTAGAAAAAAAAAACCACGTAAAATTCGTGTGTTAAGGATATATTCCATACAAGTAGACAGGCCAAGCATTTAATCGGCCATTTTTCCTACAGCGAAGGTATGCCTCGTAGGCCTATGCTGTACGAATCGACCAATCAGAGCAATGTTTACATTGATCACACGGGCCGCTCCTTCGGTGTTGAAGCCATGAGGAAAGCCTGTATTTTTTTCCATGTGTAGCTTTCATATTGAGAAGCATCTCCAACTGCAGCTTCAGTTCAGTTTCGAATGCAAAAACGACAAGGAATAACAGCGAAATCCCGAATAACAAGGAATATACATGCAAAAAAGTGAATTGTTTTATGTGCCAGTGTGAATATTACAGTATGGATTGAATGGAATATTTATTACACGCTACAAATATATATATTTGATAAAAAAAAAAAACGGATTTGCGCCGTATTTTACAAGGTAAAATCCGCTTTTTTCCCCCCAACTATTCATTTATGAACCCAGAAATAGAATGCTGCGTAGTCAAATTTTCTATAAAATAGAGATTTGAATTAAATTTTCACGGAAAATTCCGGAAAATTTTGTACGTGCATAGTGAAGTGTGGAATATTTTTTACAGAACTTTAAACGATTTTAGGGCTCTTGGAAATGTTAGTATTACGAAAGGGCCTTTCACTATGAGAGTTGCTATGGATTTATTGAAAAGTTAAATTTTTAAATAAAAATTAGAAATAACTGCAATAAGTGGAAAAAGTCCATTTCTAAACATGCAGTTTCATTATTTGGTATTGGGTATGATTTTATAAAATTGAAATAAAAAGGTATCAATATTGAATTCGATTAATAGTTTATGATACTGGTGATATCAGTAAGTACCGGTGGTTTGCATTGGCTTAGAATTGTTTTTATTACAAATTATTGCAATTTATATTTATAAAATTAACTGAAACATGTGAGTTTTCGGTACCTGCACACATGTGTATTTTTTAATTTCTAGGGGATTTTGTACAGATTTTGTCATTCAGTATACCGGTATGTGAAAAGACATGTATTTTATTTTATAATTTATATTGTTTCAAATTAATATTTTTAATTCAAATTCCAATAGGCTAATTTAGTTTAAGTAGGGCTATGTCATATAAATATCTTGTTCTGCATGGCAATGCTCAAAGTATGGGCAAGTTCAGTTCTTTAATTTCAGACAAATTTGAATTTACATTTTATTGTTTGCACTTTATTTGAAAATAAAAATATAAAAAATTTGTAAACGAAAATTTCTTTCGTATGAAAAATTTTGGAATATTATTTCAAAATTTCGCGATATTGAATAAATATTTTACATTCTTGTAAAAATCCAGCAAATCTGGAGCGAAAAAAAAACAGAAACTTAAAAATACTTGCAAAATTAAAATTTAAAAACAATTATAATTATTAGTATTTATTATAAATATGAGACCTAAAAACTTTAGAAAAATAATTTCAAAGAAAATTTATAAAAAAATATTCAAACTCACAAAGATTTGCAAAACTTATTCGAAAAGACTTCAAAAATTCCAATGTGTAGTTTTCAAAGTGTCATTTTTTTTCATCAAAAAGTGTTTTAATCGAAAATTTACATAAAAACAGCATTGGTCCCATTATATACTTTCGTGCATGGTTCCCAAAATGTCCAAACGTGTTTTATAGACTCATTTTAATGGGTCCCAAGGAAAACATTATGACGTAAAGTACCTAATTTAGTTTCCAATGACTCCTAAGCTCTAGGTGAAGAAAATTCATGACATTTTGGGAAAAATCTAAATTGTAAAATCTGATACTGTTAATTTATATTTAAATCATTATTTACAATTAATATCCCGCATGAATAACAGGCCAGTTTAATTTAAAGTTTTAAAGATTTCTGCAAGTAAATTAAAGCATGGTCAACGATAACATTATACCTCACCATGGCAAGCATGCTCCAGGGTTCATTTGTAGGTTAGGAAACCATGGGCCGAGGATCACGGTTGACCAAGCATTTTGATACTGCTTTACTGATTGTATTATTCCCGTTCAGTGAGTTTTTAGTAGGCCTATCTATAGGCCTAGACCTTATTTTTTAAAAAAAATTGCGCATTATTTATTACTTGAATATAGGCTACTTTTCCGATATTTCCTGGAATTTCGCATATTTAAAAAAATCCACGTATTTTCTAAACCTTTGGTCCATAATCCCTTCATCAAAAAGGCTTATATCACAATGGGGCCATACCGACCAGTACCAACTGGTCGACAAGGTTTACTGTTGACCGGGTACCAACATATCCCGAAGTATACACGGCTTAATTCCTAAAGTTGATTTTTGGGTCTATTTTAGGTTTTTTTTTCAAATAAAAAATATTTTAGGTTTTTTTTTCAAATAAAAAAAATTTCATCCTTAAAACAGAACGACCAATAGCAACCAAATTAGTCCCTAGTAATGATTAGACAAACCAGCTCGAATTTCCAGGAACAAATATAATGTAGGATGTATGTATGGTAATGGCAGCTATATATATAATTACGGCTTTCGTTAGAATAACACAAAAACAAGGCTATAAACTATTGCTAAAACTTTGCAAAATCCACACACAAGGATATACTAACAACACAACAGCCTAGTTGTGTACAAACTAACAATTTTAATAAAACATTTTCTAATAATTAACGTTTTCCTTATTGCGCAGTCATTTCAAACCAGCTTGACCAACCATTGCTGTCCATTATATAGCAATTCATCGAATGACTAGAATTTTGTTTTCATTCTCAGAATTTTTTTAAAAGAAAAAATGTCGAAATTAATCAAAGTCTGAGTGAAAATTAGTATTTTGAAGGTGTTTTGGTCCCATGGTCAGATCCGAAAAACATGAACATTTTTACATTGATGTCATCAGGCTGTGCATTCTTTAGGAAACATTAGTAGGCCTATACTACTAACATTAAAATTATTTACAGTAATAAATGTATGTAAAAACTTAAAGTGACAGTCCCACTTTGTGACAAATGAAGATTAAGATTATTAATAATAAAGAAGGGCAGTCTTATTAATAATTGCAGTTCACCTATCGTAATTCAGAAATCACAATGTTTCCACAAAAGAGGATAGGCACCATTTTTTATAATAGTTCCCCACCCAGGCAGAATGGCGCTGCGTGCAAAGGGGGGTTCAAGTTGGCTTCACTTTATTGCTATGGGATAGTTATGCGCATTATCTGTTACCAAAAACTTGTACACCATCAAGTTTATTACTATAGTGAAACCGAGCAAAAGAACGGCGTAAATTTCCATTGACTTGTAATTGCCAGTAATGGGATATTCACGCCGTTCTTTTGCTCGGTATCGCTATAGTGTGCGCATGCACAATTGACAAAATGACTTCTAGCATGGCTACTATCAACCATCGAGAATTTTGTCCATATTGGCATGTTTCAAAATTAATAAACTACTGAATGGTAATTATAAATTAAATGTCAATGTCTATGCTCTTCTTGGTTTTTTTCCCCCCACTTTCGTTTAAAAAATGCTTGAGGTAAGGTGGGACTGTCCCTTTAAGTTTTTGGGTTTTATTTTTTCACAATCCACTTTACATGTAAGCTGATTTTGTGTTGTGCGAGTGGGTGGGTGGGGGGGGGGAGAATTGCAACACCTGTCTTTATTTTATCTTAAAATGCAAATGAACTATAAAATATATTTGATTCAAATAATATATTTTGCATACCTACTGATTTCTCAAGTTTTTTTTTAAATACACGTATAAAGTTTTAGTTATGTGTAGTCTACCTCCACCGCTTAAATGCATATAAGATTTCCCATAGAGAAACCAGTTTGTCAATGGAAAAACTTGGTTTCTTTTAGGTGGTCTCTGAGTTATTTTCAAATTCGTTAGACTTTTTTGTTTTCAAAAACTTTTTTCTAGATTTCTGCTAGATATATATGAAAAGGGGATACAGAGTGAATTTAAATATAATGCCAGCGTGGTATATATATTAAAATTTTCTAGTCCCGTGGTTTCCCCCCTTACTCCCATAATTCCCTCTCCATTCCTTATGTCTGATCATATATTCAGAATAATTTCGAGAAGTTTTACAAGTGAAAAAGGAAATGGCTACAAAAAAGGTACAGAAATTTGAATAAAATTGAAAGAATCTTTTTATTTCAAGAATTTCAAATGAATGTATTTTGATTTTGTCTTGTGTTTGGGTCCCACGCAGCTAATCTCTACATGAAAAATTTAAAATATAGCCAAAAAGTAGGCCTATATATTTTCTTGATATACGCGAGTCTTATCAATTTCCATACTAATTTTAAAAAAATACCTTCCAATCGGAGAATTTCATTTATATTTATACAGGTGTGTGCAGGTATACCTGGGTGTAAGAGAACTTAAATCATTATAGGGCCTACTTACAATTTTACTTCAACATTGTCTATAAATCCAGTTTTAAATCAGTTTATATTGTATTTGACATCAATGCTATATGCTCAAAACTAAGCTTTATCACAATTTTTGCAGAAGCAGATAGTGGTTCTACGGAAACTTTTAAGCAACATACAGTTCTGCAATGTAAATTTTTCTGCAGAAAGTCCGAAATAATTTTCTGCAAACTTTTGAATATTTTTCATAAACTATTCAAAGAGTGAATATATGTAGACCTAGTCCAAAGATTAGGTTTTTTTGGGGGAAAAGTTGACATCATTCCAAGTGATTTTCACCAATTTGTTATGGGACACTGCCAGCTGTTAGGGGTTATATTTAGACCCGTTGGTTAAATCAAGGTAGAATCACAGCTTAGCTTTGGTTGAACAGTAGGCCTACATGTACCAATTAAGTTCATGGAATTCTTAAAGGGGAAGAGGACCCTAAAAAAATGTTTTTTTACCAGTGGACAATATAGTGAGAAAAAATTGAGTTTCTTAAACTTATTTAATAAAAAAAATTTTACCACCACAACAGAATAACGTCATCAGGCAGCATTGCCCATTATGCAATATATCAGTTCGAGCCAATCAGAGGAGCAAAATGATGTTGGAATCACTTAACTGAAGACGCTGCCTCATGACGTCTTTCACTGCTTCACAGCAAACAACCTTATTATTAAATTATTATTATTAAATTCTTACTTTTCCTGACATTTCCCCTAACTTTCTAATTAAAAAATTTCTAGAGAAAAATACTGAAAAGTGTAGAAGAAAATCGCGTTCCAAAGCGCTTGAACCATTGTCCTGGCATAGTCCTATAGTCTGTTTCAATCAATGTTGGATCTTGGATCTATTATCTGGCAGCACAATTACTATGTCATGGTAATAGTGTTGCCAGATACCAGGCCCGATTTCACTTTTCAAATTTATCTGAATTTCTTGAACTGTCCTGATATGTAGAGACCAATGCTAAACAGCTTTAACTGAGGTCAAAAGGTAAACAAAATTAGGGTCAATCACTAATTTGCCTATGCAAATATTTATTATTCATTAAAAAATAAAAACTTAATCTGGACTTGTTGACCCTCACACAAGAAATTTAAGTATGTAAAACTTATCCCAAAACAACCAGACAATTTTTTTTCAATTTTTCTTTTTAAATCTACCTGGCGCATGCAAAAAGGCTGAATCCTTAATGCTTCATCCAACAGTTAGCCATCAGCCATTAGCTGCTTCACAAATTTTAAACTGGAAAATCCTAATTATTATTCCCACACTGAAATTTGATTCTAATAAACACAAATTCAGAATATCTGGTACTTTAATAAGAATTCCTTTTTCAGTCATTATTAATGTTGCCCCATTTAAAATCCTGAGAACAGGTCTTAAGCCATTAGCCGCTTCATAAATTCCGTAATTTTCACATTGAAATTCCGATAAACACAATGACACTGAAATTCCAATCCTTTACCGGTATTGTTATTTGTTTTTAATAATGGATGATACTCAATTTATCCTTAGGGTACGGTACTAGTAGTTTTAAGCCATCAGCTAATTCAGATGCATTTCAATTTTTTTTTAGCTTTACCTGAATAGATTCTGTATCCTTACATAATGGATTATGCCCCATGTATTCAATGCAAGAGAAATTCTCAAGCCATTAGCCATTAGCTGTGTTATATCAATTTCAAATTGAAATTCAGCACAGTTAAAGGAGTGAAAAATACGTTAATTCCTCTTGTTTCTTTCCATGAAAGTGAAATTGAATTAAAATTTGAAGACGCCATTTTGGAAACTGATATCATTGGCAAACGGCTAATGGCTTGGGACCAGGCCTTTCCATACATTGTTTTTTAATGCAATTACTGTGTAGCATGTTCAGCATTCTATCTCTGCATGCTAAGGTTGATATTTTCCATTACTTTTTCCCCCTTGACAGTTTGATAACTGCTATTGTTTTTAACTGCTACAATAATGCTATTTGAAATTAAACAAGTGGCCATCATAAAAAAATAACCAAGTTCAATGACCTAAATACGCAATAATGATGATATTTTTCATGATTTTTATAAGTTAATTTTTTTCAGAGCTAATATTGAGTTGTTCCTAAATCTCTTGCATCCTGGGGACCCCACACGGATCAAAAAGTCCCGATTTTTATCCTAACTAAATTAGCTGGCTTGTACCTCAGAAAAAGCTAAAAACCGGACGAGGACATCATTTAATTAATCAGTTTCATAAAAAAATGTCAATTAAAAATTTTAGCTAAAAAACATTTCCCTGTTCATACTCATGCATGGCCTACACAAAAGTCTCACATTTGCTAATTAATTCTTACCAAAAATAACATTACTATACTTCCCGACAGCTTATCTAACCAGGAGCTCAACCGACACTCTCAAAGCACTTCCCCGTTCTCCTGCTCTCCTGCTCTGGGAAGCTTTTTGCGAGTGCTGGTTGAGCTCCTGGTTAGATAAGCTGTCGGGGAGTATAACTTTAGGGAAAGTCCTCATAAGCATTATACATACTTATTCAAATAATTTTTTGATTAAATTAAAATTGGATAGAATATTAGGCCTACTCTATACTGCTCAAAAAATGAATGACTTGAAGGATACTCATAATTGAATCCATCAAGGGAAAATTGCATTCCATGGATTACTTTATGCTGCTCAACAAAAGAGTGAATTCAGGATAACCCTATATTGTTCTCCATAAATAATTATTCAAAAAATGTGAATAAAATACATTGAAATGAAATTATTCTATGCTAGCTGCTCAAGAAAAGAGTGAACTGTCACTTAAGAGAAACATCCCATTGCCTTTTAAGTCAGGATAATTTCAGTTTTTCATAAATAATATTTATATATATATAGCCTACACTGCTCAAGATAAGAGTGAACTGGTCATTGGGGAACTCATTCATTCCTGTTTCATTCCTTTTCTTGAATTGGATATAATTTCTCCCTTTAAAATATTCGGTAATTTATGCTCATATTTCAGCATAGATCAAAAACTGAAAATATGTTTTTAGCAAAATTAGCAAAAACTTTTATTACCGGTATTAAAAAAATGCTTATCGGGCCTTATATAGTTATTCAAACAAAGATTTCTAGAAAATGATGCCTTTAACCCCTTCAAAAAAAAGATTTGCAGAATTCTGCACAAAGAACCTTTTTTAATACATATTTTCTATGCAGGAGGTTGTCTGCATAATATTTTGTGCAGAAAACATTCTGCATAACCATAGCCACTTTTTACTCCATAAAATGGACCATATAAAAAATTCTGCACAATTTTCATTTTTGCGGAATTCTGCAGAAGCTTTTTTTCCCAAGGGAATTGCATTAGATAAGTAATACCGGTATGCATGTGCTGTTCGCTTAAACCTTAAACCTAGACAATACTCAATCAGGAGAAACTAATCTATAAAAAACAGGCTGTTTGGCTATATTTTAGAATTCAATCGTTTGTTGAACAGGGTAGGCCTACTCTCTTTAATATTCTGTAAATTATGTAGGGCCTAGATTTTTATACTTACGTCGTTAGTGTTGCAGGATTCCTAGAACAATGCATTTTACCGATAAATAAAATCTCAAATATTTTTTTATTTGTCAGCAAGATTGGAGAATATTTACTTGTTGAAAAATAAATACGTAAATAGCACACTATACCGTACAAAAACCGCGTGTATTTCCATGCAATTCCAATACAGTATAAGAAATGCAATATTTGTACCATAAACATTGATTTGTACCAGTCAACACTAACGCTTCTCTATAGCGCTATTACCATAGGATGTATTACAGCGCTGGCTTTGTAAATACTTTCCCCCTCTACATTTAATAAAGTTGAACTATCAAAATGAAAATCATTCATTTAGAATATGCCTGAATAAAAAATTATGTCTATGTTTCCCTAAACACTGAAGTACATGTAATCAAATGGATTTTTCTAAAGTAGAATTATATTCCTTACCAATTATTGTCAAATTTGTTCACCGTATAAGACCCTATAAAACGTTTTTCTCTAAAATTATAAGTAATTATACAAGTGAATAAAAGATGAATAGGACCTAGCTATACAAGATTGAAACTAAATATTTTGTTTTGAATGCCTATTTATGGAATAATGCAAATTTGGATCCCTCCCATTGACCCTTGGTTCATAGTAAGCCGGCATAGGTCAGACCATGTCATAAAAGTGTTTGAATTTACTATAATATATGCATAATTGCAGATATACATTAAATTACTGAGACTGTTGTTGGTTTACTAATTACTACAAGCTAAAGGTTATCTGTGACCATACCAGTAAATTATGAAATCCCATCACTTACAAGTTAGATGTCATGAATTCTGGATGCAGGTTATCAGTAATGTATCTGGATTCTACCAAGACAAAACAATTCTGTGCTGCCAGATATCATTTTCTGGTGAATATTAAAGAGATTGTGAATTTTCCTAAATTGTAAAGAACATGTAATTCACGAAATCTCCTCTGGATAATGTCATTTCCTATCACGTTTAATATATTTACGAGAAGATAATAAATATTGTATTTTACGAAATTATTCAATTTGTTTTCGTATTTTGAAATGAGACTTGAAATAAAAACGAAATCCCAATGCTGCCAACTATAAAGAGTACCCAACAGAAAATCCACAGAAGATAGGGACAAATAGGCTGTATTTGTGTTTGGTCACACTGCGCTCTATTACCAATGGTTTACCCCTTCAATTTCAATTTCATTTTATTTAATTTCGTAAATAATTTCACTAACTTGTAAGCTTTGCAGCCTCAATATTATTATCAATAAATAGTTAATGCCCCATATTGTTAAAAAACATGTTTCTTGTTTCCAGATTTTAGGGAAATTCTTTGTAAAATGTCCTTTAATAAAATATATTAGAACCAAACTAAAGATAAATATTTGTGACACTACCCATTCAAGTAAACAAAATTTAAAAACAAAATAAACTCGTTAATAATGTTTCCTGCACAATGAGCCCTTAGTTCAAGCATGATCATGGTTGAGTTACCATGAACGGATGAACCCCAAGTCAAATGACCCCGTCTTTCGTATTCAAAAATGTAATCTATCTGGTTTTATTCAAAGATTCCCACAACACCTGATCCCTTATATTTTTTTTCTAAGGTAATTTGTCTTAGGCCTACTGAATAGGCATACATTCTTTGCATAGGGCTACGTTTGGTAGAATTTCATCTATTGTTCCATTCCTTTTACCTGTGCAGGACTCCGTACTTTTGATATGGACTGAATTAGCATTAATTGCAGCTTAACTAACCGGTACAATTTTTTAACTGATCTTAGATTACGCTCTAGTTATTAATTTGATGGGGGAAAAAATGAATGTTCATTTTTCTGGAAGATGGATTGTGACGTCACCCGCAGGCTAAGGTTCCAAAAACCATCTCGCCGTTGGTCCTTGGGGCCTCTCATTCTGAACCATGTCAACGACCTTTTCACGAAATTTAATAGAATTGATTCTAAACAGGGAATTTGGACATTTTTTCTTTTCTTAAATTTATATCTAATTACCGTTTTCCTGTTGAAAGTGCATTGCTCCCTGTAGTACCAATTGTGCAGGATATCTTAATTTAATGACCTTTAAAGGAACCTATACTGGGGTCGTGTTCAACAAAAGAGTAAACTGGACCCACCAGAAAGACACTAATGATTAACTAATCAATAGAACTATGAAGCATATTGATTCAAATGTAGTCCACTCTTTTGTTGAATCTGTGGCAAAGTCAAGAAAAACGCATAGGGTAATAGATTCAGGAGCCTATAAAAGCCCGATTTTGCAACTATAGTCTGTTTCAATAATTTTTGGCCTTGGGCCGCCGCCTATAGCGTCAGTTTGATTTTCATAGTTTGCAGTTGCCATCCATAGGGACTTCCATTGGTTCACTGTGGCATGAAAAATTGTATAGGTTAGGATTTGTCCGCTACTGAGATCCTAACTTGTTTCCTATGGGTTAAGGTTTTGGTAGCAGACGAATCCTAACCCACAACTTTCCATGCCACAGAGCCCTCATGGATGGTAACTGCAAATGATGAAAGTAAACTGACACTAGATGGCGAACCAAGGCCAAATATTATTGAAACCGACTTTAGGCCTATGACTATTTAAACTTCAGTTTATATTTTTGTTGAACAGAGTACAGAATATGCTACAGCTCTCTGGAAATGCCAATAAATTATTGAGATAAGTCCAATTCATCATACATATACTGTTAGTTTTTTTTCAACCAACATGTTGGTAATGGTGGAACCTTCCATTACACTTGGTACCAGTAGGCCTATATAATATACCAACAGGTTGGTTCCTACATATTCCCACAATTTCCTATATGTCGGTTCCTACATTGAACCCACCAAATATTAAATTAAAAAAAAGTTTAAAAATCATTGAATTTAAAAATGCATATAGACAAATTTTTAATTAATTATACTTTATAAAATTAAATTGATTTCTGTTATTTTTAGAAAAATTAAAGTGAAACCATTATCTTTTTTGGATTTCTCATAACCTTCCGTTGACCAGTTTTAGAGCTCAAATAATCGGCTGATGGCTAATGGCTTGATACATAGGCCTACTCCAGTATAAGGTATAAATTATAGTCCTGTACTCAGCTTTGTAAAAAAAATACAATTACCAACCGGCTAATTAATTGCAACAACAATAATATATCTCAATATATATACCAAATGGTAAAAAAGCTCAAGTTATTATTGCATTATCCATGATGAAGTGTCTGTAGTATCCAATCCATTTCTGTGGAATATCGATCGGTAAAAATCGACCTTTAGTCATTATTAGGAGACGTTATATATATATATAGCGACTGGTGTTATTTTCCCTCAGAAAGACAAGCTATTAGATATAAACACGTATATAAAGGATTCGACTATGTATGTATATTATAATATATTCACGTATACCGGTATATAAATAGAGCGAAAAGAGGAGCTATATATACTGTATGACGTTGAAAGTGTGCCAAAGAACAGTTCTATACAAAAATCCATAGAGACTGAAGATTTGAGAAATAACAGCAAAATCCACATGTTGCATCAAATGCAAACATCACTATATAGTAAATATATAGAATTCCATACTAGATCTAGAAACAAAATAATAATTATTTCGTCAAAAAAAACGCAAGAAAAAATTCTGGTTACATTTAAAATACACACAAATACGCATTTTTTTGCTGTAATGCTGTACATATACAAACATTTCAAAGTATTCCCATAATGCCCCAATGTTTACAAAAAACTTCACAGACTTTAACCATTTTTGTATGGGTTATTAATATACATCATAGATGGCGCCATACGTCTATGGTAAATAATACGGGCCGCCATTTTAGTATGGGAAATACTGTTGTAGAAATCCATATATTCATCACAGATGGCGCTTTACTTTTGAAAGGGAAGTATTGCAATCAAAAATCCAAATGGTAGGCCAGTTTATAAAAAAATTGGTATATTGAAATCAAACTTGGTATTGAAATCTGCTATCGGGTACCACTAATCCACTACATGTAATATTACTACTGTCCATGCCAGGTAATCAGTGCTGTCAGATAAATTCGAGGTAAAGTACCCCCTTTAAAAAAGTATATGCCCATAATGCACTGTTTTATCAAAAATTAAAAAAATTCAGCCATTTTGTATGGGTCATTTAGTTTTCAATATAGATGGCGCCATACGTCTATGGCAATTAACATGGGCCGCCATTTTAGTGTTGGCTATAGTATGCGCCATGATTTTGTGGCCCTGGGCCCGCCACCTAGCGTCAGTATTATTTTCATTGGTTGTAGTTGCCTTCCATATGTGCTTCCATTGGCTCTCAGAAGCATAAGGCAAACTGCAGGTTAGGATTTGTGTACTCCCGAAACCCAAACCTACAGGCAAAAAAGTTAAGATTTCAGCAGCAAACTAATCCTAACCATAACAGTTTGCTATTTGCCCCAGAGAGCCAATGGAAGCCCCCACGTATGGCAACTGCCAAATAAATTTGACGCTAGGTAGCGGGCCCAGGGCCAAAAATTATTTTATAGTTAAAAAAGCGCCATTCTATTTCGATTATAAATATAAAACATATCATTCCATGTTAAATGCACTCCAGTAGTAATTCATTTCAATCATTCTAGTTCATTCTTGTATTGGACCCTCTATATGATCTGGTAATAATTGTATTTTTCGATTACATCCTCCATGTACGAAAAATAAAAAAAATATCCCCCACCCTCTCCAGTCAGCAGAATTCCCCACCTTACCCCATATACAGGTGGCGCTTTTTAAAAGGCGCACGTGCCTACTGCCCACATCCAGCACTCCACAACTTAACAGTGGGCAAGTTTTTTTAAAAAAAGTGCAAACCGGTCCAATTGTGGGGAGGTCATTGGCCAAACGTTGACCGAATCTACGTTATTACAGCTATTTTTTTCAGTGAATCCCGCTCAACCGTGCTCATTCAAGTCCTTGAATATTCCATTGGCCATCTATAATTTTTGACCTTAATAACTAGGATTTATTACGGGCCTTAGGCTTAATTTTTTAGTTAAAAAATATGCACAAAAAAGTTATGTAACAGCTCTCATATGGGCCTATGTACATATCTGTATGAGCCATGTTCACTGTGAACTAAAAATATTGGGGTTTTAAACAGGGTTTTAGAAAATCACCGAAAATAATTTTTGGAAAAAAATAAACTGTCAAGCAATGCTCCGTTTAAAAATACTCCCATAATGCACCATTTGACAAAAAACAAACAATTCATTACAGGACAAACGGTAATTGAAAAGTGTTCATCATAGATGGTGCCACAAGTCTATGACAAATAACATGGGCCGCCATTTTAGTATGGGAAACAAGGTAGTTGAAAGCTATTCACCATAGATGGCGCGTTGCTTTTGAACTGAGAGTATTCCCAATTCGGTCAGAAAAGAATAACAAAATTTGTTCCCCAAAAAAGAGCCCAATTTTGGACAGGGGTCAACTACAGATTCGATGTCGAGGTCTGAACTTAAAGACTTACTAAGGGTTAATGCTGACCACTAAGTTACTACTCCTTGGTCAGACCA
This sequence comes from Proteroiulus fuscus, assembly GCA_034700285.1. Lineage (NCBI taxonomy): Eukaryota > Metazoa > Arthropoda > Diplopoda > Julida > Blaniulidae > Proteroiulus > Proteroiulus fuscus. Next base: position 10,674 of record JAQIXP010000243.1, on the reverse strand, counting down.
CATCAGTTACAAAATTTTATCTTTGTAAAATTGGTTTTGGTCTGGCCATGATTGGCATGCTATGAGCAAAGGTTTATTCCTGACCAAGGCGTAATTTAACTAAATTCTAAAAAGCAGAAATGATTAAACACATGCCTTTTAAAAAATATGGCCCGTGGCTGATGGCTAACGGCTTTTCTTAACACCTATCCTTACAATTTGCAAACCCAACGTGTATCCAATTTTACCATTACGAGCTATGAAAAGTCTATTCAAAATAACAAGGAACTCAAGAAATTACAAAACCATAGTAACGTTTCATATTTCCACACACTAGTGTGTAGCAAAGATCTGAACCCGAGGACATCCTGTTGATTTCAGTCTTCCGGACTTTATAGATTGAAGTTGTCGTATGTTGACGTGAGATAAAAACACAATCCAATGTTTCAGCTGTGTTATTGTGTATTTATGAAATTGACAAGTGCAAAACGGGAAATTTTAAAATTATTTCCATGTTTTCTAGATTAGGCCTATATTGTATGTTTGCATGACTCCCATAAAACAAATCTTGCATGCTGTACGTGTGAAAACAAGGCTTAATTCACCTATCATAAACAGGTCCTTTAAAAGTCTCAATTTAGGAAAAGTAAATGTTAAAAGAAAGGGAATAGATAAATATAGTGCCAGCAAAAGCTAAGCATATTGTAATTTTTGAGATTTTATAGAGACTAGGCCTATATATAGTGAGAAACGGTGAAATATTCCCAATTGGCTGCCACTACCGCCATCTATTAGTAGTAACTGTGGTAACTTTCGCCATTGAAAGAGTCCTTATTTGGCTTCACATTTCATCTATAGAATTATGCAATCATGCAGACCGACGCAATGCACGTGAAACGATTCTATTGATTCCCAAGATGGCTGACACAATCAGCCAATACATGATAGTTAACATTATTCTCACCAGTTGACATTTGAGCTGGCAAGTCTTTAAGTCCTTTTTACATTAGCATTTCGTTTTTGATATCCACTATAATTTCCCTTTCTTTTAAAAATAACTTTTATTAAAGTGTTGCATTAAGTCTAGTTCCCACGAGAAAAACCGTAACATTTTGCGAATCTGGACTCACATTAGAGTGCGAATCAGAGTGCAATGCGCCTTAGAAAGATGCGCTTGTGGAGACACTGCCTAAGGTGAGAATAATTAGAAACTTAGCATGTATAGGCTTACAGTGCTGGTTAGGATACACGCCTTGAAACTCGCATTCGTAGAGGTCATGCTTCTGAACACCCAATGTTTCATTCCTTGGTTAGGGTTTGCACATATAGACCTATACATTTATTACAAATTTCAGCTATAACCTGGAATATGCATGCGTCCAGATGCAGCTGAAATGGACGCATAAACGTCAACGCGCGTTTGTAACAAGTATCTAGGCCCAACCCAAAGACCTTAAAATAAAACCACTTGCGTAAAGTTACGATCAACAAACACCAATGGTAATATGTTTGTATTGTCATTTTTTTCTCCGGGGACGATTTATGATTGATTAATATTTGCTTAATGGATGAATTAGGATTGTATTGGTAACAAAGACCTATACGTCATTAATTACTAAAATGAACATTATTTTAATATATATACACAAATAGGACTAAATAAATTTCCTTCACCTCAATGTGTTAATTCAGTACATATAAGTCATAAGTGCGAATAAATAAACGTATCCTTCCGCTCCAAAATTTGCCAACTGTATTGTGACCATTGTGAAAAAGCCATTTTGATTTTACTGGCTTACACTAATTTAACGTTGATTTATTTTGCATAAGCTTTTGGGAATTATTAAATTTGAAAATAGCAGGCTTATATTGCAATGGCGGTGCCTGCACTGCAGTAACAGTTTTTGTTTGCAAAATCATTAGCCTACACTTATAAAAGAAATTTCGAAATTTCCTGAAATTATTTATACGAAATGATATAAAACGAAATGCAAATTGGAATAACGTCAGTCGTGTATATTTCATATTTGAGGTTGCAAAAATAGAACATTTTGTTGAGTTTTATTTAAACCCTGTAAACCAATGGCAGAGCAGTGTGACCAAATACAAATACTTTATTTATCCCTATACCTTCTGCGAGTTTTTTGCTGGTAACTCCTAATATCTGGCAGCATTGGGATTTCGTTTTATTTCAAGTCTCATTTAGAAATACGAAAAAACTATGTATAATTTTGTGAAATACAATGTCTTTTCGTGACTAAAAGGGACAGGAGATGACACCATCAAAGGAAGATACCTGAATTACTGTATACAATTAACGAAAACTCACAACCTAAATGAGCTTCTGGAGTTTCCCTGATATTAAAAGCATGCACAGGAAATCCTAAAAAATACTGGAATATTGCAGGAAAAATGAAGTTTTAACAGCAAAAAGAAAGAAAATCATGAAAAGGGGTTCCCCCGGAAAAACTACAAGGTATACTATTTTTGCTGAATAGGCCTACTTATATTTTGACGTCATTTATGGATGCCCCTAATTAAGTACTGGATAATGTACATAATAACATAGCAAACATAAACATAGTCCCAAGCAAGACATCAAAAGCCTGAAAAACTAGGCCTATTAAAACAGCGATTTTTATAAAAGCAAACAGTAGCTACAAGGGGTAAGCAATTGACCAAAAACAGGTAGCGCCGACACAATATCCTCCAGGCATCTACCCACCACTGTGCTAAATGTTTTAAAAGTCTGTGCTTTATGGATTAATACCCGATGCTGGTTATATTTTTTATATAGAAACATGTCCAACTATTACACGAAGTTCATTAAATATTAACTTCCTTTGGGAAGAAGACATTTGTATATTTCTTATGACACCATCATCGTTTCATCCATAGGGAGCTTCCACAGAGAGCCAACGTAAACCCCTTTGTAAGGCAACTGCAAACGATCAAAATAAACTGTCGTTAGGTGGCGGGCCCAAATCCAAATGTTATTGGAAATAACTATAATCCTAATGTAGAATTTTCCCATTGATCTAAGATCAGTGAATTTTCCAAACAACAGAGAGCCAATAGAGGCACCCATAGATGGCAACTGCAACCGATCAAAGTATAAAACTAGCACTGCTGATAGCTCATATACATGGCGTAATTCAGAAGTAGCGAATGAGCCAATTTGTCAAAAATGGGATAAGGGAACCATTGTGATCCTGGAAGTGTCCCTAATTAACCTAAAGTTACAGAAATTAATTTAAACCAATAATTGATAAAGTTACAGAAATGAAGAATAGCGGATATCCAACTAGGTATCATTACTAAAAGTTAAAAGTAGTGAATGGTACTATTCGTATCTTTTAAAAATTTCTCGTTACCTGGATTTTTATAACAGTACAAGTAGCGAACAGACAATATTCGCTATTTTTTTTGCATTCTTTTTGTTCAAAAGACAAACTACTGTAATGGATGTGCACATTTGCTTCTTCACACTTTCGCTTTCCTGCAAACTTTATGGAAGTCAAACTAGCGAATGCGCATTTTTAAGCCTTTCATTTCTCAAATTACGAATTTTATATTACTATTTTTCAATTTACTGTAGGCCTACTAATTTAATTATTTAACAAAAATTAGCACATTCCATATGAAATAGATATATTACACATTTGTATTTCATCTGTTCACCAAATTTCAGCCTTTTAACATTATTTCCCAAGTTATACCAATTTTCGATAAGCTATTACATGCATGCATCTCAAAAGCAATTTTTGGCTTATTCATTACTTGTGAATTAAGTCTTCGATATAGTCAACAATATCGTTTTGTAGGAATAAGCACAACGCCCTCTGTATAGACATCCTTGGCTACATCCATGCCCAATAAATTTGTAAACCTAGAATGTGAACATTCTGGCAACAAATGTTTTAGTAAATTAATTTGTCTAAGAGGGCGTTTTGTTTACGAGTAGGAAACCTTTAGGTGGACAATGCTTCAACGGTAATGCACCTTTTGAGTCCGTCTATGGACTCACAAATAAGCAATGTTCTGCATAAAAACATCTGAAATAAAAAACAAAACAAAATGGCTTCCGAAAAATTACATACAGGTGGTCAGCCACCTGCATGAAATCTGCAGAAACCCGCATTACTATTCACGAATAAAATATATCAAATTAATCTGTGAGCTAAATTAAAACCAATAAATAAACCTGACCAACAAGCGTAAAACCCATAAATCAATTCATCTGCCAAAAAAAAAAATCAGAAAACTCATCTAAGAATCGTGTTCAGCCAGAAAACCATTGAATTGCATCAATTTGTGGGCGCCGCCATTTTTTTCCTTACACTGTGATGTCACTACATGCCACTACGATGGTGCATAGATCCCACCACAGCAACCAGACATGAATCTAGCATTAGAATAGGACAAGAGAGAAACCAGCATAGGGGTCAAGGTCGTTATTCTATAAAACAAACCATTCAACAAACAGACACTCATGAGTGTTTTGGCAGATAGAAAAAGCGTCGTAGCTAGCAGTAGTGGGTGGATTTGGTGGTAGGGGGGAGAGGGGGGGACAAATCATAAAAGAATTGAGACATAAAAAGGGAATGTGGGGGATGGGGGAATCGAAAATAGGTTGGTTATTGATTCCCTACGGTCTTTGAACCCAAGGCAGCAAGTAGTATTTTAAGAATTCTTTAAGACAAGCTTGAAGTTAAAAATCTGTAGTGCCATAGGTGGCGCTACGATATGGGGAGTGAAGCTTCAGTGATTCTTGGTGAATTTTACGAGAAACTCATGCAAGAATAATCTGGAGAGTCATGGACACGAACAATGGCATAAAGTCCCACTTTGTAACTAGTGATATCTAAAGGGACAGTCCCACCTTACCTCAAGCTTTTTTTTTTGCAAGAAATAGGGGGAAAAAACCCGTGGAAATTGAAATTCAATTATAGTGAAACCGAGCAAAAGAACGGCATAAATTTCCATTGACTTGTAATTGCCAGTAATGGGATATTCAAGCCGTTCTTTTGTTCGGTATCACTATAGTAATTACTATTTAATAGTTATTAATTTTGAAACATGCCAATATGGACAAAAATATCGATGGTTGATAGTAGCCATGTTAATAACAGAATGCGCAAAACTATTCCATAGCGATAAAATGAAGCCAACTTGAACCCCCCTTTCCTTTGCACGCAGCGCCATTCTGCCTGGGTGGGGAACTATTATAAAAATGGAGCCCATCATCTTTTTTTGAAACATCATGATTATGGTATAGATGAACTGCAACTATTAATAAAACTGCCCTTTATTATTAGAAATAATCTTAATTTTAAGATTCATTTATCACAAAGTGGGACTTATAGATTTCAGCAGACAATAATAGTTGGTGTCGCCCTCTACATGCATACTGTATCTTCGTGTTTCATGAGAGCTGATGCCTTTTATCCAGTAGTGGGAGCTACATACTGTCAGTAAAATGGCCTTTATTTTGGCTTTGCATTTTCTACCAAATCCTTGTATTCAGGACATTTCCATGTACCTTTCCTAATTTTTCAAGTTCTTCCTCCTACAACCCACTTCTTTCAAAGTGGGACTTTCCCTTTATAAAAACGAGGCATCCAAACATTTAGCCTAGTCAAAATGTAATTTTAGCCTCAGTAGGGTTATTATTTATACCCATGCCTTGAGGATTATAGCACAATGAGTCCATTCTCTTTATAAAGCTCCCTCAGTGAGCATCATATTTCTGGGTTTGTTAGAAGAATTCAAGAACAGCAAATTTTTTTTTACTTCAGTTTTTTGGGGTTGGTCATCACTTGTCACCCTTGTGGTCGAGGGTCACTTTTCAGGTGCCAAAGGCACTTTTTTTTTCATAAGACCAGACATGGATAATTATTAATTATTCCATGCACGTTCTAAAATGCAACCAGTACCGTATAACCCCCAAAATTCTATCAAATCAGGAGCCCTCTATGGGTCGTACACGGGACACCCTACCATTTTCTTGTTTATTTAATAACAGCATTGAAATTGTCCGAGTCTGGTGCGGCATGGTAAAACATTCCAAAAAGCATAACAGATTCATCAAACGCCTAATAATAGTAATAATAATAAATAATTGAAAGCGACAAAAATACACTAAATACAATGAAAATTGATGTACAGGCCTATACATACATTTTCAGGAAATTATTTTATGTTTGCAGATTTTGTGTATTGAATCATAATGTTTATGCGTTACTATGCTTACTCGGTGATTCATTCCATAGGCTACAATGATTGTTATGATTCACAACAGGTAGACCCATGATGTCATTTATTTACTCTTATAACGCGTCCCAAGGTACTTTTTGACTGTAAAACGATGTAATAGTATAATTCAACTTGGTAAAAATGCATCGAATAACCTGTGTAACTACATGTATGCTGGTCATGGTTATATAATTAAATTTCATTGTGATGTGATTAAACAAATCAATGTTAAAGAACTTAAATCATGATAAGCTGAACCTCAGGTTCAATCATGATTGACTGATGCATTGTGGGACTGTGGCATTTCGGACTGCACTTGCACATTTGTTGGCAGAAACAACCAGTAATGACTGGTAAGTGCATGCTAACCACGCACACGTAGTCTGCTTCTATGCCCCATTCACACGAACCTTTTGATAATGATTTAGAACAAAAAATGTATTTTGGAAACAGTTGATCACGAGGCTTGCACATGAAAAATGTCCTCAACTACCGTAAACCTTCTAAAAAACGCCCATTCCTAGTTTTGGCCCAGACTCCACATTACGCCCAGGAAAATTGCAAAAAATGTGAACTGATAGCCCACTTCAAAAATTAGCCCATTCCCCATATTTCGCCCTTCCACAAATGATCTTCTACTTCGAAATTTCGCCCGTTCTCCAATAGCGCCTTCCCTTAGTGCTTACTTTAAGTTTCTTTAAGATGTTCTTGTAAAATTCTTGTAAAAATGCATTTTTTTGTGGTAAAAGTGTCTTACAATAGGACCTACCATATGTTCTTAAATAAAAATAAGGTAAAACTTATGTGATATTCATTACATTTTAAATAAACGCCCAGCTGAATTTACGCCCGTCTCCAAATTACACCTACCTCTGAAGACAAGATTGCCCAGGTCATTTCTAGAAGATTTATCGTAGTTTTAGATCATGGTCAAAATAACCGTGTGAATGGGGTATAAGCGCTTATACCTGCTTTTTAAACTTGTGATGCCAACCCATGCATGTGTAAGAATAGAATATTATGATGTAATAATACATAAAGGGTTTATAACAAACTTATACATCATACAGGGCTAATGTTATGATGCCAACAAAAATTGTTGCTACATTAGGCCACAAGGTGGCATATTTACAGAGAGCGCTCCGTGGGCATGCATAGGCCTATAATTTTAAACTTGGGCTACAGACAATGGTGAGCTATCATAATTAAATTACAGAATGGATGGATGGGGGGGGGATATAGTGCCATGGTGCCCATAAATTTAAGTATCAAAGCAATTACGATCATAAATTGCAGTTATTGAAAGCATTACATGCATTGTTCTCACAACCAATCGTGAAACAACAGTGCAGCATGTGCACATATTTCAAAACTAATTTCCGGTAATATATCGTTTATGAATTATCGGTATACCTCTGCAAATTTTAAATTTTAATAACTTGCAATATGCATTAATCAAGCCAATGGCATGCACGTATATAGTAGGCCTATTTGGAAAACAAAGTACATATTTTCTTAAATTAATCCATTATCCCACGGATCATAACTCTTGCCATTATAGATCTCAAATTAAAAGTATTAAAAACAACAAATAAGCAGGCTTAAAGGGACAGTCCCACCTTACCTGAAGCATTTTTTTGCAAGAAAGAGAGTAAAAAACAAGTAGAGCGTAGAAATTGAAATTTAATTTATAATTATATACCATTCAATAGTTAGGGCCTATTCATTTTGAAACATGCCAATGTGGACAAAACTCTCGATGGTTGATAGTAGCCATGTTGGAAGTCATTTTGTCAATCACTCTAGTAATAAACTTGATGGTGTAAAAGTTTTTGCTTAACAAGAGAATGCGCATAACTATTTCATAGCGATAAAGTGAAGCCAACCTGACTCCCCCTTTGCAAGCAGCGCCATTCTGCCTGGGTGGGGGACTATTATAAAAAATGGCGCCTATTCTCTTTTGTGGCAACACATCGTGATTTCTGAATTACGGTAGGTGAACTGCAATTATGAATAAGACTGCCATTCTTTATTATTAATAATCTTAAGTTTAAGATTCGTTTGTCCCAAAGTGGGAGTGTCCCTTTAACTACAGAATTTTACATTGAAACGTATGAGAAGTATTCAATGGTTAGGAAACAACGTATATAAGTACCGAATTCTTGCAAATTTCTTGCATCCTTGGTTCATAGTTTGGCAAAAAGTTAAGTCTTAAAACACTGAAGGGTTCCATTTGAAGTTCACGCTTTCGTATACAAGCACATCACATAAAGAGAAACGAAGGCTATTTTTAAAGATGAACACAATCAAACGTTATTCCTCATCAACTTTAATGTGCCTAACATATACAGTAATGCTTATGAGATTTTTAAAGTTGATATGCTATAAAATTCAATACCATGTGCAAAACAAATGGCGTGCAATAATATCCTAACCAGCGACACTCTTTGCAAGGAAAAGTCCCACTTTGGAACAAGGTGTTGTAGGAGGAAGAACATGAAAAATTAGAAAAGGCATGGAAATTCCAATTTGATTTGAGCCCACCAATCATTAAATAAAATGTCTTAAATTTAAAATGCAAAGCCCAAATAGGCGCCATTTTACTGATAGTATGTAGCGCCCTCTACTGGATAAAAGGCACCAGCTCTCATGAAACACGTAAACATATACGACCTAGATGGCGCCACCAGCTTTCAGTGTCTGCTGAAATCTATGGAAAAATGGCGCCTAATTATGTATTTTTTAAACACTTCGTGATTTCTTTTATATGGAAACTCCACTATTATAGTCACATCCATTCCTATCAATAAGTGTGAACAACTTCAATATCACTTGTTACAAAGTGGGACTTTCTTTTAAGAATCTTTGTGAGAATAGAATTGGAAGCATGCAACTACGTACAATATGAAAAATTTCAAGAATAATTCATAAACCAGATTTTATATGACAAACTATAACTGACAAGCATGAAAAGTGTATAGACTTTGACCTCTCCCTAGAGGAAGGCACCACAACACGTTAGAATCCCAATAACAGTGTCAAATCTTGCCCAAAGGTGGCGGGCTTTCTGCTAAAATGAAATTCCAAAACCGGCAAATTCTCTTTGAAATCATCTCACCAACGAGGCAAAAACGAACAAACCTTGTGGGAAAAATCTCTCACCAGGTGCCAACACCTACTACAATTGAAGCCATTTTGAAATAAAAATAAAACTGTTAATTTTGGATTCATTTTTCTAAGATATTCTACAGGGAAATTATAATAAACGGCATTTTTAAGGTTCCCCCCTTAGATTTCCCCAAAGTCGTCACAGCGTGCGTGCGTAGCAATGCATCCAACGTAAAGAAACCTAAGTTGGTCAAGTCAGATTATTTCAAATTTTTCTCAAACTCAGCATCCATGGTCAGAATCTTAATTAAAAGTCCTACACAAATGTCAAATCATGACAAAAATTCCTACAGAGACAAATGTCTATCCTTGAAGGCTTGGATGGAACAAGGGTGTTTGTGTGTATTAATGCAAATTTAATGCACAGGTCTCAACCTAATTCAAGAGTAAAAAAAAGCAAAGAAGAAGAAGTAGAAGGAAGCAAAAATACAAGACCTGAAATCTAGGCCAACTTTATACATGGAAGTGTGTGTATTCATAAACGTATAGACAATTGTAATTCACACTGTCAAGGCCAATTTAACGCCAGTGGATGACCGTTATGCATGAAGATGGTCGCCTACTTACACAAATTGCTACAAATTATAATGGCATTTTAGTATTACATAAATAGAAAACATTTTGCGAGACATTAATGATTAGCTGCAATGTCTTTGATCCTCTTTACTAACTATTCAAGATTATACCGATGGCTTAATTCAGAAGTAGCGAATGAGCCAATTTGTCTAAAACGAGATAATTGTACCATTGTGATCCTGGAAGTGTCCCTGATGAACTTAGTTACAAAAATTAATTTAACCAATAATGGTTAAAGTTACAAAAGTGAACAGTAGCGAATATCCAACAAGGTATCATTCCTACAAGTTAAAAGTAGTGAATGGTACCATTCGTTAGTTTATCTTTTAAGAACTGTTCGTGAAATGGATTTTTATAACAATACAAGTAGCGAACGTGACAATATTCGCAATTTTTTTTGCATTCACTTTATTCAATAGACAAACAAATGGATGTGCACATTCGCTACTTTACCCTTTATTTATTTCGCTTTCCTGCAATCTTAATCAAAGTCAAACTATGTACTATGTACTACTATGTACATTTTTAGGTCTTTTATTTCTCAAATTACTTAATCAATTTACTAATTTAATTATTTAACAAAAATTAGCGCATTCCCTATAAAATATATATATTATTTTATCTGTTCACCAAATTTCAGCCTTTTAACATTGTTTATTTCCAAGTTATACCTTTTTTCCATAAAAAACGCTATTA
>JAQIXP010000242.1:0-30572 GCA_034700285.1 Proteroiulus fuscus | reverse complement strand
ATTTCCATTTTAATTATAATTTTTCACGCTCTTTTTATTAAAACCAACTTGTTTCAAAGTGAGACTGTCCCTTTAAAACAAAATAGGAAGACTAAAGAGGGGAATGTTTAAAAATGTTTCTATAAATATTTGCCTACATTTTTGTAATTTATTTTTTTTTGGATAGTATACAGGGGTGGTCATAAATTGTGGTGTTATATAATATATGAATGACCCCGGCACCCCTTCAGCTTACAAATATTAAAAATGTAAAGTGCAGATGTTATCATATGCCATTAGTTCTATGAATAAAAAACAACAAAATATCTAACTCAGCTCAATCTCCCCTTGAGCATTAGTTTATCTATACTGATACTCAGCTGAGCTAAAATGCATAAGGTGGTCATAGGCCCTCTTCAAATTAGAACTAAAATCTGAATCTAGGCCATATTTCTTAAAATGCAGCAAATATCAGCAAGGAGTGGGGTTGGATAATGTGGGCGAAAGATGCCTTTCAAACACGTTATAGGTTTTACTATCTACCGGAATGGGCGTCTAAAAATTATGTAACAAATTTATTTAATAACACTACATTATGGATGAATTACAACGAATAAGTATTGTTCTGATTGCACACTCATGTAACAAGCCTCAATTCTGATCCCACTAAAGTAGCTGATAAATTTGAAAGAGAAACAGAATTGACCCATTTCACGTCGCCATTTTGTTTTACATCTAGTATCTAGGGAATATGAACGTGAAATTAACGTGCACAAATATATTCAAAACAGAAACAGCACCAAGTAATAAAATTGAGCTAATCTTGTGGAAAAATTCTACCGCCATGCGCAGCCTCTTGTTCACTAGCGTAGCTGGGGGGGGGTGGTCCGCCCCACAGTAGCGTAGCTAGTGGGGATGTAGGGGAGTGAATGCTCCCCTTTTACCCAATTTTGTAGTAGTGGCGCCTATACCAGGGGTGGATATAGGGGTCAGGGGGGGCACCTTTTTCCATGCTCGCTCCCCCTAACTATAAAAGCTGGCTACGCCACTGCCGCCCTGGGCGGCACCTTTTTGGGGGCGGTACTTCATGTGAGAAAAGAAGCAATTTTAGTGATTTTTAGACCATTTTTGACTGTTTCTGAGCAAAAAAGTCGCCTGCTGCGCTATTTTGTATCTATTTGTGCAATTAAACAAAAAATTACAATTTTAGGGCCCAAATTTTAAATTTTTTTTTGTGTCTGACCCCCCTAAAAAAAAGGAGTTCTGTGTGCGGCCCTAGTGGCGTCTTCCTTCCCCCCATCCGTATCCTCTGGAAAATTTTCTGTCAGAGTCAATGAATTTTAATTTTATTATTGTGTATTGATCGAGAGGGCCGGGCCAGGCGCAGATCCAGGGGGAAGGGTCACAAGGGTCATGATCCCCCCCCCCCACCCTACCCTTCAAATTTTCGGATTCAAACTAGATATAATGAAAAAAATATGCAATTTTGGTGCTTTTTAGCCCATTTCTGAGTATTTTTGAGCAAAAAAAAATCGCCTGCGGCGCCATTCTGTGTCAATATTTCAATGATGTACAGAAACTTTACTTTTTGCCTATGGCCAAAAATTATGGAACATTTTTTTAGGGTCGGGGATCCCCCGAAATGAATTTTTGGGTGCAGCCCTGACCGTGATTACCCCCCCCCCCCCTCAAACCAAAGTCTGGATCTGCTGCTGAGAGGGGCGGCAAACTCATGGACCGCCCCGGGCGGCAAAAGCTCTAGCTACGCCACTGCTCTTGTTATGTGCTCAGTCCATATCAAGCTCAAACGTGCAATATTGTTCCATAGAAAAATCTGTGAGGAATCAGCCCGTCAAATATATCAAATATTCCGAAATAATCTAATCAAAAGGTTTTATTTGCGATTAGTTTAGACGAAAAAAGCCTTGTTTGCTAACGGTTACTTATGAACAAATTTAATTTAAATCGGGTCACAAGATATTGATTTACAGCAAAAACATTGATTCCCCTTAAGCAGGCCATTGCAGTAATGCATTAATGCACTACAATTTCCCATCAGAAAACTGGGCATCAATCTCAAAGCAACACCTTATTAATTTATTACTAGTTTCTCTCTAAATAGGATCTATAATACCAATTTCCATTGGTTTCAAAATGTCTTATCATGGGCCTCGACCAGAGTATGTTGGGTTAATGGAACTTAATGATTTCCTCGTTCCTTTCAGGTGTCTTCATATTTCACAAAATGAAACTAGACAATCCACTTTTTCAATCCACCTTTCTTAAAATCCACCTTTCTTAAAAGATATAGTTTACGATCAAATTTCATTTTCGAAAGTGAATTCAACAGTAATGGCATTTGAAGAGTGATGCAGCAAAACACATTCCTATTTTACAAAAACAGGTTGTAGTGTACGTGCAAACTACTTGATAAATGTCTCGGTGTGAGTCCTCTGAAACAGCAATCTCATCATGTTTCTTTCTTCAGAGGTCTACACCTTTCATTTATATATATATACAAACATAGGCATGCCAGCACGTTACAGTTATCTCAAAGACAAATTCAGCTTATAATCCTTTGCAATCCCTGTTTGCAATTGAAGAAAAAGGGTTTTATTATGCACCGGGCCACACATAGGCAGATTTAATTCTGGAAACTGGTTTCAAACTGGATTTTTGTTATGGTTAATAAGTTTCACTCGAGTGTCTCTTTTTTGCATGCAAAACTATTAAAATAATTTATTAAGTGAAGTGCAAGATATAGAGCGCAATTTCCTCTATAATTATCACATTAAAGTATTGCTTAGAAAGGTTGGATTACATTAAAAATTTTAATAAAAAATGCATGTTATCTTTACACACAACATGAGTTTGTACATTTTTCAAAAAAATAGAAATTCAGTAGGCGAATAGGAGAAATGATAACAATGCATGCATCATAATAAAAACATGCAAATATTTAGGATAAGCTGACGTTGATTGATAATTAATTGCTTGTTGTTGTGAATTTTAGTGTCAACTAAAATACCACTAACTGCTCAGTAAAAACACATTTACTAGCTGTTTGCAAGTCACAAAAATAGTATTTAGAATATTTGTCTTTAGTTTATGATAACAAAACATGCAATAAGTATTGTATTTTAAAATTTTAGCACGTTTTTGCATAAATTTAACTTGCACATCATTTTTTATAAGACAATAGGTCAAATATTTACTATATGCAAAAGGAGTTTAATGATATATGAATACAAATTAAAAATGACAGTAATAGCTTTACTCCATTAAATACTATGAAATGGTTTCATAGCATATAGTATTTTGAATTTAGAAAAAAATATGCATGTCTATTAATAATCATAAGAACAAATATAGGCCTAGAAAACAACAACACAGTCAAAATTCCTGAAAACCCATAGTATATGCCATAGATAACTGTTTGTTATATAACACGAGCGTAGATCGATGGCTTAGAGCACAAGTAGCGAATGCCCAATGTGATAACATGGCTCATTCGCTACTTGTGCTCTAAGCCATTGATATTATACGTTGAATAAATACATTATAGCCTATTAAAATAAATTTGCACTGTTATAATTTCTCAAAATTTATTTACACTATTGCGAATAGACCCAACATTCATTTGTTAAAGGTGGTAAGGCTTCGTATACTCCCATTTAATGGTCCATTCAGGCGCGGATCCAGGGGGGATCTCACGGGGGTCATGTTTCCCCCCCCCCCCTCCCTAAAATGTTCAAAATCAAACTAGAATATAATGGGAAGTATGCAATTTTGGTGATTTAAGCCTATTTTTGAGTGTTTTTGATTCAAAAAAAATCGCCTGTGGCGCCATTTTGTCAATTTTTTTCAATAATGTATAGAAACTTTCATTTTTACCTATGGCCAAAAATTCTGGAACATTTCTTTGGGTAGGAGCTTCCTCGAAATGGATTGCTGGGTGCGGCCCTGACCATGATCCCCCCCCCCCAAAACCAAAGTCTGGATCCGCTCCTGGGTCCATTGCAATAAATTATTTTGACAGGCTTATACTTTCAACATTTTCTTGATTTTAATAGTTTAAATCAAGTCCAATTTGTCATAAAAATATTCATTGTTATAGACTGTCTAACCCACAACATTTTCATTTTATGATTTAAATATAAACGATTTCTGAAAAATACATCATGTGATTGAAATAATTGCGTTTCCACTTATTACATGTTCACTGTTCAAATTGTGACTCACAATCACATGCATATGTTGGCTGTATATAATGCACTGCGTTGACATTCTGCGAAATTCCCTTGCATTTTGCATTAATTTTTTTTAAAAAATCATGACGTTTAGCAGTCATTTTTTCAAGTGCGCATGATTAGCCTCACACGGTTTCCCCCAAAGACCCGGTTTTCCCAGTGACTTGGAGATGATTATGAACATTACACTATATACTTATTGATTATTTCGACAAATAAGTAATCGCTCTCCCTTTACATATATATATATGTACACAATCTAGGCCTATTTTGTGATAACCTTGGCACAGCAATTGATGCACGACTTTCCTCCTAAAGGCCAATATACCCTTACTTCCCTACCACATGATTTAGTTTAGCTCTCATTTAAAGCTGCTTTTTTATTTTTCGACTACATTCATACACAGCCATGAAATCAAGAATAATAACAGCATTAATAACCTGCTCCATATTTCTGGTAGCCATTGCCACAGCTCTAAAGGACAATGGCAAACTTTGGGCTGTTCTGGTAGCTGGTTCAAATGGTTACTACAACTACAGGCATCAGGTAAGCCCTTTAAAAACTGTTCAGAAAAAAAACTAAAGCTGACTAGAAATACCATAACTATATCATATCGCATTTTGTTCGGAATTTATGGAATATGTGATAACAGTATCTGAGATAGTTCATTAGTCACAAGCTACTGGTTATTCATCTTAATTATCAATGACCAGTAAGTATAGCCTGAACTGATAACTATTGCAGTGACCTTTAATATACAATTGAAAAACCTTAAAAGGTGTGTCAGAATTACAGTAGTTAAACCCCAATAAAAGGCATGCAATTTATACCAAAAGAAAACCAATGAACTATCCAAAAGAGCTAGAATTCTAAATAGTTTTCACTTTCTGTGATTTATGAAATGTATATCAAGCTGAACTGTCCTAAAGTAACTTTTATTCAAAAAGGGGGCTCAAAATACGTGCCAATTGCATATGATTTGCTGGCATATGCATGTGCACTGATCTTCATTTTGGAACAAAATTTCTTCAGAACAGTGAAGCTTTATACAAGCTTTATAAAAGTTGATAACAAACAATATCTCAAGCTTTTAGGACAAAGACTTTCCTTTCAAGAGTAAGCGCCATCTATGATGAATAGCTTTCAACTACCTTTTGATCCATACTAAAATGGCGGCTTATGTTATCTGGCATAGATGTTTGGCACATCTATGACAAAAAACTTTCAGCTGCTATTTGTCCCATAAAAAAAGGGCAGAAAATTGAGCTAGGTTTCCTCTTTTTTGTCAAATGGTGCATTATGATTATGGATGATTATAATTATTAGTTTTGAAAGGGGAGTAGTGCAAAAAAGCTACAATTTGCAATTGCATTTATAAGGTTTTTTGTGACAAGTTGTTAATTATTTGAATCATAAATATTTGTAAACCAAGTTTAATTAGTAATTACAAGAATCAGTACTTAAATTACTTGTACATTTGATAAGTTGTACAAATATTTGTGCAACAAATTACTGAAAATTAATGCCTGCAAGTTTGTATGTAAGTTCCATGAATATAAACATTAAACGATATACTAAAAGCTAACATCCATGCCATATGCTAAATTAAGTGAAATAAAAAAAAATTCTGATTTTATTTTTCAGGCTGACGTCTGCCATGCATATCAAATTTTGCATGGGCATGGTATACCAGATGAGCAAATTATAGTTATGATGTATGATGATATTGCCTTTAGTGACGAGTAAGTAAAGTTAAAAATGTCAAATTTTTAAGTCTACTCTCCAAACAAGTATAACCTACATAAAGTCAAAATTTTGTCGTTTCTTTTAACTCTTTGCATAAATAAATTCTAAGAAAGTGCTCATATCAGAATACACTATGTGTATCAGCTATCAGAGTGCAAAGTGTAGTGCAGTATCAACAATTTGCTATAAATAAGAGATGTTCAAGGTTTTCATCAGAAACCTTGTAAATGTAATAAAAAATGCTAATATTTATTATTTCTTCCTGTTATCATTTCTAAAACAGAAATCCGACACCCGGAATAGTTATAAATCGACCAAATGGCACAAATGTGTATCCAGGGGTACCAAAAGATTATACAGGGAGTGTAAGTGATGCTACCCCATTATAGCACAGATACAAATTAAAATTTGATGAAAGCCTCTTTCCTTTTGCCCCCAGTTTTAGAAATAATGCTATTTTTATTTACACACTGTATTATTAGCACGTGACACCTAAAAACTTCCTTAATGTCTTACTTGGAAAAGAAGAAGACATGCGAGAAATTGGTACAGGAAAAGTTTTAAAGAGGTACTTGTAATGATTGTCATTTTGCTCTAGGCCTACCAAAAAATAAAAAAATGGTTTTTAGAAACTCTTAACAATTATGTACAATTGCATCAACTTATTAAAGTGGTCCTGATGATCATGTCTTTGTCAATTTTGCTGACCATGGTGCTCCGGGTTTATTAGCATTTCCTGATGGCGAGGCAAGTACACTTTAAAAATCACAAACTGGCCTTATCTAAAATTCCATGTAAAACCAATACAAAAATTTGAATTGTATCATATATAAATACATATTGGCTAGCTGTAGGACCTGTTAGATTTGAGAATACAAGTAATACCCCAATAAAATTATAGTCACCAATACAAAGATACAGAGATTTAATTGCACCAACATATTTTTCAAAAGATCTAACTTTCAATAGATCCTTTTAGAACCAATTCTTCATACCGACAGGATGATAGGGTTGATGTTTTTAAAAACAACAACCAATTTGGGCATTTGTTGAGAAAATAATTTATTACTAACTAATTGGTTTATAAATAGTCATAATAAGTACCGGTAATAGTTTTTTTTTCAAACTTAGAGAGGATACTTGAATATTAATTCTGGGAATGTAGGTCTATAGGGAAATCTGGTGTCATAAATAAATGTGAGGACTTAGGTTAGATGTGTGTGCAATGTTATAAATGAACATTGTTTAACCTAGTAAATGACAACCAAATTATTTTGCTAACATTGTTTATATGGCATCCCATAAACATAAGCTTGTGGAGGCTGGGGACCAATAAATTCCAAAAGACAATTTTACTGGAATTTTAGACGTGGTCAAGCACAAATTACTTGCCTAATTGTTAGGGACAGTAATGATAAACTCTGTTTCCTTTTGCAGCTTTATGTGACAGATTTCATAAACACACTGAATCAAATGCACGAGAACAATCTTTATGAAAAGGTAATTGAATCATTTCCAGTTTTTGTTTTATAGTTAAACTAATTAAATAAACATGTTATTGGTGTTGTTAGATGGTTATTTACGTTGAGGCCTGTGAGTCTGGATCCATGTTTGCCAAGAAATTACCAGCAAATGTTAGTAGTAAGTATATGAAATGGAGTCTTACCTTAAATTCAATAGCATGAACCACAACGAATTTAATGCCGGACTCAAATTTTGTTCCTCAAAAAGTTTATGCAACAACTGCGGCCAACTCAGATGAATCTTCATATGCATGTTACTACGATGACGAACGGCAGACGTACTTAGGCGATGTATACAGTGTCAAATGGATGGAAGATTCAGATCAGGTGACTTGCTGACCGATAACCGCGAACTAACTGTTTTACTAATATCATTAAATAATTTTTTTTAAACTCGCGACTTTCCCATTTTATAGGAAGATTTGCTGGTTGAAACTCTCCAGAAACAATTTAAAATTGTCAAAGCCGAGACAAACACAAGTCATGTACAGCACTTTGGTGACTTGGCAAGTCAACTTTTACACTATTTGCTACTGCATAACATAGTTCTGCAAAATAAAAATAAAACTAAATAAAAATTCTGCCAAATGAAAAAAAATTAGTAAAATTGCATGCCGTACAAAAGCTGATGATACAATAGTCAATTTAAAGAGAAGTTTTTGCAATCAACAGCTTTGCTTTTGAACCAAATAATAAAACAAATGATAAATTTATTATAAAATAAAAATAAATGAATATTTGCAGGCAATAGCAAAATTGCACGTTGCCGAATTTCAAGGAATGTCGGAAGTTTTTCCTCGGATGACGTTACCAAATTATCCGGTAATAAGTTTACTATATAATTCACACTTTTTAGAGATACAGAAATTAAAATTACAAGGCACTTTCAAAATTATTTTTGCTATGTAGTTGGATGCAGTTCCCGCACCCGAAGTGCCTCTACAAATTTTGAAGCAAAAATTAAAAAAATTGGCCGCAGATTCGGAAGAATTTATGCTAGTGCACAAACAACTTCATAAACTTCAAGCGGTATGTAAATGCAAATCATCAAAAAAAATTATTGTAATCAACTCATAATTTGGAAAATATTGCATCAATTTTTTTCAACTATTTCAGAATCGAAAATTTCTGGAAGATAAAATGATACAAATAGTAACACACTGCTTAATTAACGAAAGCTATGTCCAAAATGTTTTCAAAGTACAAAAAGATCTTGAGAATCTAGACTGCTATGAATCTACAGTCAAGTACTTTTCCAAAAACTGCTTTTCACTGAGCAAGGTTTGTTACAACAGATATTTCCCTAAACAGGACTATTTCAATGACATTATTATTATAATTATTCTAATACTGGTATCAATTTTTTTGAATTCCAGAACGATTATGCTCTCAGATATATGTATTTGTTTGTCAACATGTGTGAAATGGATGTCAAGCCCAAAGTAATGCGGAAGGCAATGGACATTACTTGCAAACATCCTCCAATATATGGAATTAATTAATTGTGTAATGCGTGTATTCAGTTTCTAATTAATTTTTAAACTCAATTAAACACAATTTTCGCTTGTATTTAGTATCACTTTTTGGCATGAATTAAAACATTTTCTAAGTAAAGCTAATACTCTTTAATATCTCCTAACTATATGTGCTATATGGAAAAGTTTACTAGACATGGCAAATCTTGTTATCACAAATCTAATCTGTAGCAGACCAAGTACCACACAATATTTAGAAGTATACTCATGTGTATCTCAACTTTCAAAACAACCTTTAAAAGCAAAAAATTCGGTCAGTTCACGTGCATGCCTTGAAAACGTGCGCAATGGCATGTATGAAACAACGCTGATAATTTTAAGATGGTATAAGTGATAGACATGTTTATCATCACCCAACAGCATCCTTGTTACTTGGAATTATGTTTAAAGAATAGTGTTGCAGATTCGGATTTGCTTTTGGTAATTAACTTACAAATTGTTATTTTAAAGAATGCAACGCATGAACATATAAAATTATTGCTAAAGAAAATAATTAAAAGTATTGCTAAATAGATAAATCAAATTAAGAAACTGATTATAGATTCATTTCAAGTGGATTTTCGTTAGTATTGATGCCTGGTACATCCTGATATGCTTTGCAATCTTGCAAAGTCATTGAAATTTCAGTGATATTGAGCAAAAAACTGCCCAGAACAGGATGCAGGTACGAGAACATCAAACCAACGATAAAGTCAGATTATAAACATATATAAACTCTAGTGTTTTGTTATTATTTGTAAAGGCAACATAAACATTGTTGGAAGTGCATATACCTTACGTATCAATTAACAAAAATCAATTATCTGCAAACGTTGACATTGAACGGAATATTTGTCAGTAGTTAAATATTTAAATAATTTCATTGCTAATCTAAGTGTGCAAATAAAAAAAATTCCAATAAAAGGACAATACTAAAGTGCATAAAAGCCCATATCAACATAATATTTTTTAAGTTACGAACATATTAAAAATGGCAACAAATCGATTAATTCGGATTTTACTATTGGCACTTATAGTGCCAATTATATTTTCTATGACTTTACCAGAGCCCACAAAGATATGGGCAGTTCTGGTAGCAGGATCGGAATACTATAGCAATTACAGACATCAGGTAAGAAATAATTTGTAACAGGGAATGATATTATCTGAATTACGTTAGTTAAGAGATTCCTGAATTAATGCCCTTAGGCCGATGTCTGCCATTCATACCAAGTGCTTCGTGATCATGGAGTTCCGGAAGATCAAATCATTGTTATGATGGTAGATGACATAGCTTACAACGAATTGTAAGTTTGCTGTGCTTTTAGCTTTATCAATATTTAATCACCTAATAATATCAACATTTCCTGCATTACATTTCTACTTCTATTCAGAAATCCCACACCAGGGATTATAGTTAACCGGCCTGATGGTGATAATGTGTATACTGGTGTTACAAAGGATTATATTGGAGAAGTAATTAATAATTTATTTAATAAGATTTTAAATGTAACTTCGAGATTTTTAATCACTGCACTGACTAACTACACCTTTTAATCAGACTGTAAATATAGCTAACTTTATAAGCATACTAACTGGAAATGAAACGGCAATGCGGGGCATTGGGACTGGTAAAGTCCTTAAAAGGTAACCATCATTTCTTTAGAAAACACAATTAAAAATATGGTTATGGATAGAATTTATTGCTCATTTTCAATGTAGTGGTCCCGGAGATCATGTTTTCCTGAGTTATGTTGACCATGGCGGCCCAGGATACTTGACTTTCCCAGATGAATATGTAAGCACACACCAAAATATATATCCTAAATTTGTCTGAAATATGCTTAGTAATATATAATGACCTTAAAAATTTACTGTGCCATATAGTTTTAAACAAGATTTTCTTTCATTCTTAGCTCTATTCCCTTAATTTCTCAAAACTTTTGCATCAGATGTACAAGTTACAGATGTATGGGCAGGTAAGCAAATTAAAATTCATTATTTGGAAATTCAAGATTACTCAATAAAATAAGTAAAAAACATTCTTATGCCTCATACTCCAATGTATGTTATTCAATAATATAGAAATTACAGAATACATTTATTTCCCAAATTCTTCTCAAAAGATAGGAATACCAAATGTTGGATTTTTTTCCAACAATGTAGGAATTTTATAGGATATTTTTTTTTCCAAATCATACAATACCGATGATTTTAATAAGAATTTTTCATGAGAATATACATGTATACCAGTATACCCTTTTACATTTAATGGTAACCCATTACAAATTTAGAAAAATTATAAAATTAACGAATATGGAAAACTGCCTCTGCTTAGTATAGTTTACTAGCTGGTTAGGCATGTCTCATTCAATTAATTCAAGTTTCAAACTAGGTGAAATTTACTCTTCTTTAATTTGTGATCCATTAATATCTTATTAACGTTATAGAACTAAGTAATGGCAAAATAGGAAAATCTGTCATAATATAGGAAGATAATACAAGCATAATAGAAATAAAAAAAGGATATTTAGGACATATGTGACTACTGCACCTTCTATCCTTAGATTTATGAAATTTTTAATATCCTACCTAAATTTTGTTTCGAATTTGTGGATAACTGCTTATTAATATACTAACATTGTTGTATTGTCATTTAAGATGGTCCTCTACATTGAAGCTTGCAATGCAGGATCAATGACTAATGGTGATTTATTACCACCAAATGGTAACATACCATTAAATAATTGTCCTTTTGAGAATTTACAGTAAAAAACAACCACGGCATAAACTACGAATCAACAATATCTTCGTATTTATAGTTTACTCGGCTGTTGCCGCAGGGCCAAATCAGGAGTCAATGGCTTGTTATTATGACATAGTTCGAGACACAACTGTCGGCGACACATTCAGTGTAAAATGGATGGAAGATTCCGACATGGTAAGACACATTCACATTAATCAGATGTTAATTAAGTATGCTCGTCATCACAACTTTATTACTCAATTAACACTGCATTTTATAGCAAGACATAAGACTTGAAACACTGGACACACAGTTTGCCATTGTCAGACAAGAAACTTGGACAAGTCTTGTCCAACGGTATGGAAACATGGTAAGATAACTCGTTAAACATAACCCCAATAAATATTCAAACAAATACATAATAACACAGATGTAACAACAATTCTTACAGCAAATCGCAAATCAACCTGTTGGTGAATTTCAAGGAATGAGCCAAAAGAATCAAGATGCGAGTAAATCGCAACCCAACAGAATTCCAGTGAGTTATTTTGGCAATATGGTAGAATGTAAAAAGTCTAAGCAATGATTTTGTTAAAAATTAAACTAACATCAATGCATTTAAAACATGATAGTTAGACCCTGTTCCATCACGAGAGGTACCACTTTATGTTTTAAAGAAAAAATTGGAATTGGCATCTACTCCAGAAGACCAAGCTAAAATACAAGAATCTATTGATCATCTACTAGCAGTACGTAATGGCTTCATTTGAAATAAATGCATGCTTTAAGGAAATATTCTGTACAGAAATACAGTAAACTGCATTAGCCTCGTATTTTTTTTAACAAAAACCATTTGTAATTTCAGAATCGTGCCTTTTTGGCTGATAAAGTAACTGAAATTGTATCACTGTCTGTCAACAATGACGGCAGAACAATTGACAGAGTATTGAATGAAAAGGTAAACATCCAGGATTACATCTGTTATGGAGATGTTTTGGAATATTTCAACAGCCATTGCTTTAGTTTAAGCAAGGTAAGAAGGACTAGTCTCAACAACTTGTTTCCAATAATTAAGCAAACCACAACGAATAACATTAAACAATTTAAACTTCTGCACAAAATATAATACTGAATCGTGTTAAGCTCATTTAAATATCATTTGTTGTCTTTCATAATAATATAAACTATAGCTAAGCCTACTTTCAAGTATGGCCAAAAATGAGTATGAGCACATGTGTAAGTGCTGTGATTCACAAAGAACAAAGATCACGAAAACTTGTACACAATCAATAATTACGCCGACCACCCAGAAAGCTCATGATAAGATACCACACAGCTCAGAACGAAACAAATAGGAGTCTGATATGTATTTTTTTAGATTTAAGCTTTATAAATCCTGATTATTATCACCCATACATCCACGGTACCAAGTAGAGTATTGTCAGGAATAACATTCATTCCTAACTTTAACTGAATAAGAAAAAGCTGTTTTCAAATTTCTCTAGCAAATCTGAATTTCTTCCATGACTAATTTCTAGCTTAGAAACACGAATGACAGTTCAGAAAATTTAGGAATGTCATTGATTTCAAAATATAGTTCAAGTAATTTCTCATTTGGGTGTCCACAAAAATTCCTTTGGAGTGAAAGGGTTGATGGACAGAAATTTTTGTGGAAAGGGGGTGATGAAGGAGACCAGTTACAATTCGCATCCCAATTACAACTAGAGGATTTATGGTGGTTTATAAATAATAATTTCAAAATGAATTTACCAGTATGCAATAAAAACCTTGGTTGCAAAACATTAAAAACCCACACTAATTTATCAAAAATTGGCATGAAATGGCAAATGGTGCAGCATTTGGTTCCATGTGGGCATTTTTGAGACCACATCCACACTAAAATCGACCGATCAGATTCAGGTACTAACATTATTACTTTGCAGTTCTCATACTATAAAATTAAGTCAGACAGCCCGATTTGAATGGCTTCCCTATAACTCCCTCGTTTGTTTCATAATAGTAACTGTAAACTACAACAGTTGGTGTAGTTTTCCACTAAAAAAAATTTGTATGCCTATATTACTTAGATACCATAGTATGGTTTAACTAGGACGAAAAAAGTTTGCCGAACAGAACCAGTAGATACATTGCAGCAATTTAGAATGATGGTCAATGTTTTGCAACCAATTTAGTAAAAGTGTCCTTGTTGAGTATCAAGACAGGATTCATAAAATGGTATTGAGTGGGGGTGAAATAGTGTACATAGAATATAAAACAGAAAATGCTGTATGTCTACAAAAGTACGTTCCCACATAAACAGATTGTGGCAAGACCATTCTTACATATAAAATTATTGTTTAGTGCTATAATACTGCTTTTTTTCTATAATTTGTAGAATGAATATGTTGGCACATATGCCCACACACTAGTGAATATGTGTGAAATGGGAATCAGCTCACAAACAATAAAGGATGCCATGGATAAGACCTGCACATTTTCTCCAAGGGAAGGAATCAATTAAACTGCACAAATATACAGTTCAATTATCTAAAATTAAGCTTAAAATGATCAATGTATAAAATAAATAATCACAATTACTATTTTTATACTTAAAATAAGTGTTTGTATGAAATACCCCAACCATTAAATAAAAAAACAACCCCAAGTTTGGTAAAAAATGCAAAGCAGCTGTGAGCAAATAAATTTCAAAGTAGTCAGTTAAAATCTGTGCAGTCATCAGTCCCTTAAGCATTATAAATATGTAAAAAATATTGGCACGTTTAAATAATGCTGATTTTTATGTAAAAATACGAATCTTTGAATTTGTTAGAATGAGCTGTGGAAAAGCTAGCCTGGTTCAATAAGTTTTCAAATCAACTCTGTTATCTAGTCGCACTTTTTCTATAGAATTATAGTAGTATTGATGCAAATGGGTATCAGATGCAATATATTAAAATGAGTGAAAATGACCATAATTCACACTTAATGTGATGTTAATTAGCCGTAGCCTTGTTGGCAGTTCACATCTGATTCCCTAACCCTGGAAGCCCATTATTAGGCTGGATTTTGGCCAGAATAAATGCTTAGTGATTGTCTGAATGAAAATGAGATGTACTTAACTATCAATTTTTGACAAATCACAATTGAACCTATGATTTGGTTATGTACTGAAGTAATTAAATAAATCATTATAGCAACCATTTAAATATATCAAGAGTAAAATGGCCAGTGGCCATAATAATTATCAACCTACCTTACAAGTAAATATATAATAATCAACTTTCAACGTAACAATAAAAATATCCAACGAAGAAATAGTATGCTTCGGAGCATAGAGATAAACCATTTAAGGTAACATAACACAAAATCTATTCTGAAGCCACTTACCACGGACTTTTAGAAGACATCAGGTTCAACCTTTGGCGCCTTAGATCTCGTAATTACGGAATTTGCGAAGCATTTCGCCGGGACGGTCACGTTCCCAGTGCTCGCTTCTTCGGCGATCACTTGCTGGAGCAGAAAGTTCTCGACCTTTTGGGGCTTTATAGAAAAAAAATTAAAATGCTTAAAAACTACTCAATGGTGAAATTATTAAAAACTGGTAAAGAACTAACCAGACGATGTGGCTCCTGCACCCGCTCCTGATGCAGTTCCTTCCAGCATCAGATCCTTTTTCTTACGAGAAGCCCAATGCAAAGACTGTAACAATGTCAAGAGTACAGCTCTTAGGATTAGCCTTCAAAAAATTTCTAATCCTAAAATCGCAGTTTTAACCTGTTAACTTACTGTATGAACATTTTTGCCAAGACCTGCCCACTGTTCGAAAGGCATGGTCATCCCACTATTACGCCAAGTGTCATATTGCTTGCGTTTTTCAGGATCAGTCAACGTCTCTTTTGCTAGCTGCAGCTTCTTAAATCGCTCATCTACATTTAACCAAAATCGTTAAAACAAATCAAATCGTTCAAAAAAGCACTTGAAATGTAAGGTTCAATTGGCAGCAATTCCTACCAGACAGTGGGTCATCTGGATTTTTATCAGGATGCACCTCCAACACCCTGGCTTTGAACTCTGCTAGTATTTGTTCGGTCTAAAAAAATTATAATAAAAAAATAATACATTTAAATCTATAGGTCAATCAACACAATCTATGCTATACTTCTACTTGTTTATATTAGTAAATCATTTATAAATATTAAATTCAAAAATTAGATAAAATCAATAAAATATGGAATTCAACTAGGCTTGTATAGCCTTAATGTAGGCCCTGCAGGTTAAAACATCAACACCTTGTAATAATTTTTTTGCAACCTGAATTATTTATTTTTGCACCTTGGACCCGGGTTAGCTGCATGACCTTTCATTAAGGACTTAAGAATACTGATGGGTTCATCTCCAGCACAGTTATTTGTTAAACAGGGTAATTAAATGTATTAAAAAAACACTATGGTTACTGAAATGGATGTCAGCTTGTGCCAGATTACGACTCATTCAGAAACTTTTGTACATAGGCCTAGGGGCCCTATTAAAAGTTTTAAATTAAAAAAATTGCAAGCCTGCTTACATTAGGCCCTGTACTACAAGCAGCTTCCCCCAAACTTCAATGCTCGGGGGAAGAGTGATTACTTTTACAAAATTGCTGCTTATATAGCCTACATTTCAAAACATACCAGTTATTTTCAAAAAATGGCACAATGACAAACGAACATTTGAATTTCAATAAAATGATGACATTCATAAAATATTTTAGAAATTGCAGAATCTTAAATTTCAATCATATGCAATTATTTGTCTATTGCCAAGAATTTATGAGATGTAATACTTTGTGATGTAAGACTTTTCAAATAGACCTATACAGCACTAGGTAACAATCTGAATTAGGCTTTTAATAGAAATAATATACATGTACCGGTATTAGGATTCTAGAATTTTTATTTCTTCAATGAACACCTTTAACATCCTTGGTTGATAAAATATAAAGTCAATTGCAATAATACCGGTAATGCAATATGGCACCAAGTATACTTTAAAGTCTGCAGAATAATAAATCAGAGAGCTCAAGGAAGCATATATATGTTAATTTTCTATATTTCATCCCTCGATAAAACTCTTTGAATTAGCCTTTGCTGATAATTATACAAATGTTGCATAAATAAATGGTTAATTTCATAACATAACATTTTTTACATTACATATACCAGCACGAACATTGACACACTATACAGCAGCACGAAACAATATTACCGATGCAGTTTCATCGCATCCCAACAAGCAATAAAAATCATCTTCTTGTTTATTGCCGAAAGATAAAATGGCATCCATCGATCGATGATCACCAAATGTTACAGTTATTTGTTTCCTGTCACTATTACAGGTGGTTATTATAAAATTACCGACAATTTAGCTGAAATAAATGGGCAGTAAAAACCTGTCAGTATGCAAATATAGCCTAATGTGCCTAATGCATTCATCCAATAGTATGTTCTTATTATATTTTCCAATATAAATATTGCTAACAAACCTCTTAGCATCCACAAACCAGCTGATACGCACACCTGTATTTGCAACAATCATTCACCCTTTAGCTACCCTCAATGACATTTCTTCACCATAGGGTTTATCCAAGGAGCTTTTATCACCAGCAAATCAATGCTTTTTAACAAGTCAACTATTCTGCGCTGCTATTGGTTGATTAAACTGGTTATAAATTTAGGAAAGAATCTTGTTTTAAATTATGCACAAAAATGTGCACAATTAATTATAAACAAATGCCAATTCTTTTGGATGATATCAATGAAAGAATCATTTTTAAAAATCAAGGCTTCATTATCAGCTGAGCTATGCTACCAGGTTAGGCTAAAGCAAAGTGCATTTTGCTGGACTTTGCCTTGTTATATTTTACAAGACAATCAAGGTTAATTAACGCATGTAAAGATTGCAGAATATCTCATAAGCCATATTTCACAAGCTAAAATCATGCAGGGCCTATTTCTTTAAAATAATATTTTTAACACCACAAACAGAAAACCTTATTTTATAAATATAGGTCACCCTAACTATGTAAATAACAGGTATACTGCAGACCCTTTATGCCTTGTCAGATCCAATGCTTGATCATACAATTTCTCTATGGATAATTTTTTGGTTTCCATGGGAATGACCAGAGAGCATGATAGTGTGTGACTGCCGTGTATACTGTACATACACTTGCCTATTTTCAATTAAGGCTAATAAAAACTTGCCTTTTTTTAACAAGTACCTTTTGTTTGAGAGATGCATATCCAATTTTCCTCCAACCTACTTCTGCTTAAATGCTATTAAAGGTGTCAGCGCTATTATAAGTGCTTGACTCCACGTGGCACACAGGTACTGCCATTCATTCACACCTGCCAGCTTTGTAATGCTCTCATTCCCACAACAATGAGTAAAACATTGACTAAGTTATACACTAACTGTGAGGATTGTACTACAGAATTCCAGTTTTCAGCTCTATACATGTACAGCAAATGACAAATACGGTATAACATAAGGTATGGAAAGTAACTATTTAAGTTTTAAATCTTTAATTATACGCCTATTCTGTTATAGTCAGTTCCAATAATTTTTGGCCCTGGCCCCCATGGATTTCCATTGCAAGCCATGGCCAAAAATTATTGGAATGGACTGAGCTAGATACTTCATTCGGGCATGCAAGTCGATTTTCTGCACATTATAAAAATATTTACGAAAGATAGCCGTAATCAGTGTGGTATTTGATGGGGGCCGGGGTTGCATGGGGTTTTTACCCCCACCCACCTCCTCTTAGTAAAACTTTTTGAGGGGGATGGGGGGGTCAGAAACTAACACAACCACATCTATGAAAGATTTATAACAAACTTTTGCCTCCCAATACCTGGTAATACCGCACTTACATTAATGAAATTACTGTTATAAGTAAAGTTTATGCCATTTAAATGGATATAGGCCTGTTTTTAAAAAAATTCCTCTCCGGGGAGTGGGACCGTACTACCCCCTCTCTTCTGCCCTCCCCCAGGAACCCTAACGGCGCCCATCACTCCGACCTCCCCCCCCCCACCTCTGAACTCACAAATACCACTATATTTTTCTGCCAGTATTGCAGGTATTAGAAGAAATGTGCAGAAATATTCATACAACGTTACGGGGATGTTACTGGCCGGGTATATCCTCGGCGGTATTTTACGGCCTCTGCTCGGCATCGATGGCATTCGCCAACAAAGCCCTCATCAGCAGTTACGACTTCAACTTTCCATTCACCATATTAGTGCTTCAGATGTTAGTGTCCATCGGCATGGTGGAAATCGCCACCAGGTCCGGTTGGGTCGAACTCCCACCTTACTCTATGGCGAGAGGACGATTGTTCTTACTTCCATCTGTATGTTCAACCTTACACAGCTCCCTTTCCCTCATGGCGTTGAAAGGAATGAACATACCCATGTACGGTGCACTAAAACGATGCACTCCAATGGTGAACCTTATTCTCTCTGTGATCATCCTGCACAAGCCTTTCCCATCCTGCCTCATAATTTGGTCTATTCTGCTCATCACACTGGGATGCCTGATTGCAGGTAATGTGCCCTAGTATTTTCATCCTGGAGGCATGTCCCCCCACACATTAATTGAAAATTTTAAATTATTTTAATGTTCTTCCAGGTTTTGGCGACTTATCATTTGAAGGGCTGGCATATTTTATAGGAAGTTTAAGTGTCGTGGTCCAAGGATTATACCAGACGCTAATTCAGAAAGCCTCAGAGAAAGATTTTACAGTATTCGAAATATTCCAACTGAACTGCTACAACTGTCTTCCAATGTTTATTATTGGCAGCTTAATATTTAATGAGCCATTAAATATAACTGGTTTCAAGAACATAGGTTAGTTATTGTTGACTTCAACTCACTTGTCAGTACCCTTGTAATCCCACAATTATGGAGAAATGCTCCAAAGTTCAAACAATTTCATACTAAATTTCTTTTTCAGATATGGGATTCATCAATTGCCTTTTAATAGTCCTCATATTAGGATCAATTTTGAACTACTCCTTGTTTTTAAGTACAAGTTTAAATTCAGC
This sequence comes from Proteroiulus fuscus, assembly GCA_034700285.1. Classification (NCBI taxonomy): domain Eukaryota; kingdom Metazoa; phylum Arthropoda; class Diplopoda; order Julida; family Blaniulidae; genus Proteroiulus; species Proteroiulus fuscus. Next base: position 10,726 of record JAQIXP010000242.1, on the reverse strand, counting down.
TCTCACAACAAGCCTCGTTGGGGTATTTAAAAGTGTCCTTCAGACTGTAGTGGGATTTTTTACATTTGGTGGTGTGGCTTATCACCCTATCAACATAGCCGGTAACCAGAGCCATTTGATACACACTAATCAATCAACAAATGATAATTTTAGTAAGCTGAATTAGTTTACCCTTTTTTTGCAGGTATAACTTTAAATAGTTTAGGCGGCGCATTTTACACCTATGCAAAATTTCGAGAAGGTGCAAATAAAAAATCGGACGAGTCCAAGCTGCAGTTGCCACTTTACAAGAACAATTCTTCCTCAGATGTACAACAAGTGCACAGATTACATACACCAAATGGAGACAGTCCTAATGCATAATTTTATATCAAGCCCTTCAGGAGATTGTTGGCAGCTATTGAAGTTCTTTGGAAGGATAATACCCACACATGCAATGTTCCTATTAACTTATTTCAAATCTTGACCAGTACATGATGTAGCCGTACATGTATGACCATCAAAAAGTAGGTGCATGTATGGGCATCAGGTACTTGTATGTAATGTGTATAGGCCTAATTTATTGTGGAGTCATTGTAATTTGTATAAGTTTTATAAATGTACTGCAGCCTTCAGTAAAAATAAATGTATTAAAAAGTAAAATGCAATGGCACACAAGGATATTTTACGTCAGTCCCTCACAGTGTACACAAATTAACTTAGGCATAGCATAAGTGCCATTCAAAAAAAGCTCTCAGGGGTTCTGGGCATTGGCAAAGTCTCCAGCTAGGTTGGGGGTCAAGCTCCCAGTTAAAGTGTAACGTCCCCTCACCTTTTTTGTGGGAATATAGGCCTATTCTGGCTCTTCCCTTTTATGACAGTACCGACTTTTTCACGGGGGAGGGGGGGGGGGACTAATGTAAATGCACACATTAGCAATTTTAGATAAGAGTAGAAATACGGCACGGTGGTACTGGTACACGATGAACGATGTAAAATATCATGCATGTAAGATCACCCCACGTAAAACTGACCCAAGGGTGTTTTCACACACACACTCTGGCACTGTATGCACATTAGGCCTAAATAATGCACTAAATTTAGTGCATTCTGAGCCTTGGGCTCCTTCGTCCAAACTTGACCGATGATGCATCATTGAACACAGTTGACTGTTCCATGGGGAAAGGGCCGGGAGCAATTGCTGCCTTTGTATTTTGGTGTTAACTGTTTCATTTCTGACGCCTCCCCCCCCCCCCCCCCAAAAAAAAAAAAAAAAAACAGTAGGAACACTTTTGCTCTCATTGCTCACTCAATGCTCAGTAGCCCTGTATGGGCTCGTAGGCCTTGCCAGTTTTTTGTATTTGTGTACATGGCAAGAATGTGTGAATAAATGCTCAACTATAAAGGATTAATATGCTGATGAGTTTTGAAAAGATTATGCAACACTTTGGTGTGTAATGGCCGGCAATCTGAACTCTTAATTGGCTCAGGTAGGCCTATATATATTGGACAAGCTTGCACTTAAATTTCTATTATGCATAAGTATCTAAAAGCTACAAACTATTTTTTTCAAACCAGAGTCAAGCTTTCATGTATTTCAAAACTATACTTAATTGAGGAGTAACAATATTCTCACATACTGGCAATCAAATCTTATATATACAAAGTTGAGGGTTATGGTTCTACCTGTGTATTGGTGGGTAACAAATCCTTGGGAAAGTTAGGTAGGCTTAACTGGTCACAACGCGCACTAAATACCGATACAGTTGCACTTGATGAATTGATATCTACATACATAACGCCTTCACTACATTCCAGTCAAATTGTTTTCAGCAGTATCCAATTAATTTATTTTTTGTTTAAATTAAACGTGGTAAACTTTATTGTACGAAGCACATTTTAAAAACGCGGCCTGACTTGTTCCTACGCATGCGCAGAATGGTAGAAGCTGGGTATGAGGCGCCAATTAAGCCATATATTATTCGAATAGGTTAAAATTAATTAATATACTTTCAAAATATTAAATTAAAATTAAAATTAAAATTTTACATATAAAATGCTAAAGTATTTGCTACTTTCTAATTAATTTCTCAGAAAATTTGCATTATTAAGGCCTTATACTACAGGCTGGTCTGAAATCTTCAAACTTAGCCTAACATTGCAAATCCCAATGGCCTGTACTAACCCATTTTGAAACGCAAGTTCGTTCAGACAGCTAGTAGGCCTATGTGCAACACTAAAGGTAGCCATTTGGCTCACATCGACATTAGTTATCGTTATCGGCACAGTTGCGCTCCACAAGAACCACTACAGCTATTAATAATATAAATACTAGCTCTCATCCAAACACCCTCAACAATTCAGTTGCAGAAAACTACCAAACAGATATGGGCACAATTTAATACTTTGTGTCAGTCTGTACAGGGGTTTTACTATGATATATTGAGCCTTTCTAGTACTGATTAAGTGCAATAGAGAGCAATTAAGCATCCTACCATTACTTCCCAGTGTGGAAGCTTAACCATAATAAACATCAAACACATGCATTTAACAAAATGTTAAATTATTAAAATATATTACTTTCTTGGCCTTAATTACACACACTCATACACGCTTGCAAATTATCGAATAGCAAAGAAGTATAAATACCATATATAAGTTAAAAATGAATGTTTTGTTGACGAATTTCATCTAATATTGCCTTCGCTCCCATATCTTGTAATTTTTCAGCTAGTTTAATTCCGGTTTGTTCTGCTACTTCAAGTTCTTCCACAGGAAGAGAGTCAATAAGAATTCCACAAAACGATGGAAATTCAATTCCGTCTCCATTTTGCTGAAGAAAAAAAGGATTGTTAACATTACGGAGTACCTGCATGCAACCAAATTGTTTCTAAACAAATTCTGAAAATCTAACATTATAAAAGTAATTACCACGAAATCGTGCCTATCAGCACTTGTACAACTAATACTGTGAGTAGCAATTATTCGCTTGGAATTTTGCAGACCAAACACACCACCTGTTAAATGTACCTGAAATTAATTCAAAATAAGAATGTTACAATTGGATATGAATAAATTTCTGAAATATACTCAACAGTTAAAACTAATTTTATAAATAAGTGTTCAGTTACTACTGACCTTTCCATTAAGAACACTAGAGTGCACAGCAATAGGAACACTACAACCACCCTCCTAAAGCATAGAAAATATTCAATATGACCAATTTAAGTATATACTTTCAGAAAAAAAACAGGAACTGCTCAGAATGAAATACAAAAATTAGTTATTTTTTTTTCTTCATCACTTTAACTTTAATTTTCCCCTTTAAATTTTGCCTGAGAAAATGTGTGATTATACCGGATATACGGAATACCGGTATTCAAATTTACTTATTAGACCTAGTTCACGCATATATAAAAACGTGCACATACATGTGCACATGTATTCTATTGTTTGGCAAAAATTGTTCTTAGGGTTTCATTCCCGATCTTTAATTGGCAGAAATATTTCTCATTAGTAAGCATTAATTACCAATGTTTTCATAAAAGCTCTCTCAGCCAGACAGCACAATACCGTTTCCTTGTCATTAAGGCTTGAGATAAGTTGGCGAGTTTTCACATCATCAGCACGCACTTCGATGGCAAGGGCTCCTTGCCCTACAGCATGCATGCACAATTCATTAGACAATTTCTAAAAAAAAAAGTTCCAATTGTTAACACTGCTGGATATTCTATTAGATTTCTATTAGAATCTGCAAATTCAGGAATCAGCCAAGTTCGTCAATCATGTTTACTTTGAGATTACTGTAATCAATAATTCTTGACAACATATATACAGGTGGGATGAACACAAGGTTACAAATATGAATACACTAAGGATAAATTATAATTTCACATCACAGACTAGTTATATAAAAAATAATAAAGCAAAATAATTATAGAAAAAAAAAACTGTTTGTAAAATTTGCAATTAAATTGCCATAAATAGTGAAAGAGCTTTAAACAACCTAACTAAATGGTGATGTCAGATATTTATAAATAATGACATTCTACGTACCTCCTCAATTCTATGAGCAAAGTTTAACCTTGTTAAACCAGCTGTTGCCAAAATGATAGCAGTAAATTTATCATCTTCGTCCAATTTTCGAAGTCTCGTGTTTAAATTTCCTCTCTGAATTTATTGCCAGTTAAGGCTCGTTCGTTAATATTTGACAAAATGAAAAATACTTAAATTGCCTCAGGCACAAAAGTCAAGGATACAATACTTTCAAATTTTAAGTGACTGTACTTTTGTTGTAGCTGAGCTATTCGTCTTAAAGAACTGGTACCAACAATGCTACCTTGGGGTAAGGTGTCTAAAGTATGAGTATGGTACTTGGGATGCATCACAACAGCATCACTAGGATCTTCTCGCCTAATTCAAACACATGTACAAACATTATTACCACACGCCAAAAGGAATAAATAAACCACAAAAATAGAATTTGATTTAATAAAATCATTAAAGAATAAATGTGGTGCCATGGTATGGTACCTGCAAATACAGCTGATAGCCATGCCACTAGGTAATGTGGTTGGGAGATCTTTCAAAGAATGTACTACGAAATCTACCTCGTATGATGCAAGAGCCATCTCCAATTCTTTAGTAAATAAGGATTTTTCTCCAATCTAAAATGACATTCTACAATATAATGATATTCAGACAAATGCAATGATGGCGGCCGGTCTATACCATATATATATATATGATTTTAACTCATTTACACATACTTTTGATAAAGCTCTATCTAAGATATTGTCGCCTGTAGTGTTCATTGTGACTATATTTAAAAAGAAGATTTAATTAATACTTAATATATTTAGGCCAAAAATTTAAAAAACGTCGAATTTACGTAGGATTTCATATTATGAAGGGTAACAAAATGACATAAGACATGGAATAATAATTTAATATATTCTGTGCACTTTACGTCTTTTGGCCCTCGGCCTCCCATTACACCAGACAGATTTTCTTTTTGGTACCATTCAAATTTAAAAGCTGCGCATGTCCTCCTCACAAAATTTTTGTTACAATATTCACATAATAGGCCTATTCAATATTCATAATATATCAATATTCACAATATTCATATACATACATATTTAAAATTAAATTGTGGAATTCGTTATCAAAAAATTTCCCAGCATATCCCAGCAAACCAAATTTAATTTGCAGGAGCATTGAGCCTTACTTTGGAAAAGAATTTTGCAAGGAGAATGCCCTTTAAAAAAAACTAAAAAAAATTAAGATTCGTGTTTACCAATTTGAAATTCCACACTAGGAAATCTTGATTTTAGTTGATCAATTACCATATTTGTTTGTACAAGGGCAAGCTAAAACAAAATTAATATAAACTTTAGAATAATTTGCTAATTAGTACGACTACAAATGCAAAAAAGCTTGATTTGCTAAGGTCATTACCTGACTTTTGCGTGACCCCACACGTATTAACGTTTTCGTTTCCATTTTTATCCAATTTGAATGCAATATGCAGGTAGAAAATGAGAGAAGATTTACTTAATGCTACATTAGATGTATATCCGGCTTCCTTAATGAAAATTAAAGTTTTTTTCCTCAAAATCATGAAAAATTGTCTCTAACAAACCATACATCCACGTGGACGACCACCTTGGGAAATGCCTGGTGACGTAAGTTCACCTGCTGAACAGCGTCACCCAATCTGTACGGAAGCTTTATAATGCTTCTTTAAATTTATCAATTACGGTATAGGCTAAAAATATTATTATTGATAAGAACTAATGAAATTAGAGCATTTAAGATTATAAAAATTCAACCAAAACATTTCAATTTTAATTTATTATTTCATTTTTATTAATTATGACGATTTTTCCAGAACATCTTCCTGACCCACGGACTTTGCCCCGAGCAGAATTGTCCTTGTGAGGTTTCCGTACAAATAAGGCGGCATCGTTTTGCAATCGTGGGTTTGCTTGTTTTGTTTTCCAAATGTGTAGTGCGAACATTCCTTAAAAATTGACTTTTGTTAAAATCATTTCTTCCAATTTCCTCATTTACTTCAAAGGTAGGTATTTTCTAACATGTATTAATCGTGTTTAAAATAATATTTCAATTGCAAGCACGTTTGTTGAGTTTAATTTTAAAATAATTAAGAATGGCAAAAATGTAAACATGACCTCGTGGCATGTAGGCTTAAAATATCTATGCAAAGGGTACAATTAATACCCTTAAGGGTATTGAGCAAAACAATAGAGATAGAATGGAGCAAGTAAAGAATAGTGAGTAGCTATTAATTTGAAGTAAGACAAGTATATCCATATTTTTAACAAAATTGTCTGGTTTTCATTGACATGTGCCAATTTAATAAATGCGGACAGCAAGTACGTTAATTTCCTTTGAAATAAATAAGGATATCCTGAAATTTACCTGTTTTGCTGTTTGAAATTCTAGGAATAAAGAAGTATTGTAGTTTGCATTGTTAAACTCTAATTTATATACCGTATTATGCATTTCTCCGCGTTTAAAAGTATAAAAATTCAGCTATACAATGTTGCAGTCATGTTCTTCCTTGTTGACTGTAGGGTTAATCGCAATGTGCATTAACTTAATTTTCTCAAAGCAATTCGACTCACATGTTTTAAGTTAAAGTGGGCAAAGTATTTATCTTGTTTTTACTGGCTTGCAGATTGAATTTCATCATTGTGAAACGAGCTAAAGATATTTCGGTGTGCACGCCTTAAAAGTCTACATGAGCAAATCAAAGAAAGCTTAACAGTTTGTGTATGTGTGTGTCAGCCTTGCTTCGTACATACTGAAAAATTGTCAGGGCAGCCCTCTAGCTGTCATATGCATTTTCCTGAATATTTCTGTAAAAAACCTGGACATGATAGACGAAATTTCAGCCGCAGTGTTGTTTTTGACCCGACTCATCGGCAAAAACGAAAAACTTAACCAAATACAAATTGAAGATTTCAAAACGACCCTATCCACTCTCCTCGTCCAGCGATTCAAAAATCACTGGTTTCCCGAAAAGCCTTTTAAAGGACAGGGCTATCGGTGCATTCGAGTGAATGAAATGAATCGAAAGGACCCAGTTTTAGAAAAGGCTGCCCAGGAATGTGGCCTAAAATATGAAGACCTTCAATTACCTGTTGAATTGACAGTTTGGGTAGATCCTACCGAAGTGTGCTGCAGGTAAAGTTTATAGATATCATGTCTTATCTTTTATCAGATTTGTTAATGTTCAGTTAAAAAATAATTATCCCAATCTAGAACTTGCTAATCTTGCTAATTCAGTTGCAGTTAAGGCCTACTGATAGCTAATTAATTTAATGAACATGATTTTGCCTTGCGATACGCACGACAGGTTTACTACTGCTAATTTTAAAATATCAGCCAAAAAAAAAAAATAAATAAAGTCAGAAACTGTATTTAATCACTGAATTCCTAAATTTTAGAAGTTTAGTAAAATAGTAGGCTATAATTGATTGTTTTTCAAAATATATAAAAATCCATACATGTACTGACATTTATAGATAAAATTCAAAATTAGCACATTCCCCTTTTAATTCCTAAATATGTATTTATTTATATTGATCTGAATTGCATTATTTTCTGCCTTCAAAAGTGTTATTAACCACGCTGTATAAGGTTGTTGCACTTGCAGTGCACTGCTGGCATAGTCCACTATTTTGATAAGGGATGAAATTTATTTATGCATTGCGATCATTAAACCACAAACTCCCGAGATTTCGAGGGAGGAGGGGGATGGAGAATAAGGACACTGAATTTTCTGTCCTAAGGGCAAGGGATTATAAGTATTGAATTTAGTGTCAAGGTGGGATATTTGAATTAAAATATTAAATTTGGGATTGTTGCATTTGATACAAATAGTACCATAGTTGGCAACTGATATATTTTGTCATACTTAAAGAGAAGGGGGTGGAGGGTTCCATACCCTCCATATAGTATATTTGCATACCAGATGCACACGTTTATCAATTAACATATTCCTATCCTTTAAGCAACTTTCATTACACATAATTTTTAAAAAATATCTTTAGAAAAATTTTATAAGTTACTTGCACACTTAAACTTTTCCACATAACAAAAATGCTTTTGTGGTTTCCAGATTTGGAGAGCACAAAGGATCATACTGCACCGTAGCATCTTTTAAAGAAGGCGATAAGGAAAACTTCGTGGACAACATTAACATCAACGAGCTTAAAAAGCATTCCGACGAGCGATCTAAGCAGGTAAGACTTGAATAAGCCTGTATAGGATTATATAATTACACGAGTTGTAGTGTACTGCCATTCCTCTAGGGTCGTTAAAATGTTATTAAAAGGGGAAGGGGTTTCCAAAAAATGTTTTTTAATTTATTAATGCTTTTACTTTTAAGATTCGTATATAATGTGAAATATTTTATCACAAATGTCACAATGGGGGGAAGGGGGAATGGTTTTCATTTAATATGTGGATGTTTCCTTCTCTCATGTCTCGATTTTTCTAAACAATATTCCCATTATCATTTTCTAGGATAAGTGGATAGCAAAAAAGAGCCCATCAAAAGACAGAAGTTCCACCAATACCCCCACCTATCGAAACCCACTCAACCAACAACAACAACAGCAAGCAGCAGCAACCCAACAGCAACAAGTGTACTTTCACCAACCAACATTCCAACAACCCCATCAAGCATATTCCCATTATGGGTCAAGTCCTCCCAGTTACATATTCATACCATCGCCAGTGTCCACGTCATCCATTACCAGTTCGACGTTCTCTTCCACCATGACACCTTACGGGAAAATGCACATTCCAGGGAGCCGCGTGACGTCGCACCGAACCAATTTTGCCACCTTTCCGCACATTCTTCAACAGCAGCAAATCATACTTCCCAATGATCGTTTTCACTGGGTGAATAAAACTGTTGTTAAGGTGTAAATTAGCACGGAGAAATAAAATTGGATTTTGTCTATATTATACCCCTGAACCGATACATTTTACCTGTACAATTTCCATTGGCCCTATTCTGTGAGAAATTCAAATTTCGACTCTGTTAAAAATATTTGTAAATTTAGTACAGTTTTATACTTTTCCAAGATGATCGATGTCTTTGTAAAATTAATGCATACCTTGTAATTGCACCGTAATCCTTAATATTCTAAACTTCTTGCTTTTTTGAAATTGTTTACACTGACCAAATGCTAGTCATTCTGTAGAATATTCCATTAAAAATTAATAGAACTGTCTATAAAAAACTAAGGATAAAATTAATGCAAGTGTTATTTCCCTATATCATGGGCATTTATTTCTATTTATGGACAAAATCTATTAATAACAGCACGATAATAATTATAATTCACAAAAGTATACAAATGCATTGACGTCAACCATGTTGAAAACTATGCATTTTTATACTCTTGATATTGAATTTGCTAGCTAAAAAGAGAAAATTAACGTTATTGTCAATAAATAATGTACAATGTATACACTATCAGAAGTTCAATTGCTTTGCATCTTTCATAAATAATTTTTACTAATTCATGATAATTGTTATTTTGGGGAATTGAATGCATGAGTTACATTGTATGGCTTGGTAATTTATTATGTATAAAATAATGATATATTTTCTTGGCTACAATGCTAAAAGGCAGAAATTGAACCACCTAAATCCTAGTCAAGTATTGCATTCCAATGTTTAATAAAAGTATATTGTAAAAATTATAACAAATAATTTCTTTTTAATTCTGGTGTTTCTTCCAACTTCATTTAATTTGAACGTACTAAATGAGTTAATATGATTCCTTACCTAAATGTGATTACTTATTTGCACTTTTCCTAGTGTGTGGGTGTGTGTGTATATATATATATTGTGAGTGATTGTTGAGCATGACCTTTTAATAAGAATTTACAAATAATGTTTTTTCACCATTTTCTGGGATGTCGTTTTGTTTTTCTTCATTGCCAACTAACATATTTGTGAATGTACAAGACAGACTGCTTAACCTTTTATTTTTCCATAAATGCATAAAAAACATGGAAATTATAATAATTTCTCCCAATTTTAAAAATCCATTAAAGAGTTTACAATTTATATATACAGTATAAATATATTGCTCGTAAATATTTATCACATTATGAATTGCCCAGTTGCAGTTGCCATATTTTATGAAAGATATCAAATTATCAGGGGAATGTCCCCAGATTTTTCTTTAATATTTGCTTAAGTAAATGTAAATGAGTGAGGAATTGTAAAAAATTGCATGCACTTGCATGCAATGTCACTTAGTTTTAAAATGGATTACAATGCAAAGTAAAATGTACAAAAGATTATTAGGCAAAAAGCTTGAATAATAATATTATGTAATTAAAAAATGCTGTTGGCAGATAAAATAAAAACAAAATGGCATAGGGACCAGTAATTTATAAAGATTTACAATTTTTTTTTTTAAATATTACTGACAGTGGCATTGCTCTAAATAGCATTATACAAACAAATAATGTAAATTGTAAATTATAAAATATATCTATTATTAACGTTCAACACATTTTAAAATTTATTAAAACTTGTTGAACGCAATGATTATAAAAACAAGTTAATTATAAAAGACAGGTTGTGGTGAATTTGACAGAATTTTCTGTCAATTTCTATCTGTGGTTAACCGTCGGTGCATTTCGCCCCGCACGGCCATCAGTCTAAGAATAGACGATGAGGAAGGGTTGG